>VMDR010006222.1:0-46723 GCA_007922815.1 Macrotus californicus
TATCTGCCCTTCTATTCTAAATGATAGCTTTGCTGGATAGAGTAATCTTGGATGTAGGTTTTTGGCTTTCATGACTTGGAATACTTCTTTCCAGCCCCTTCTTGCCTGTAAGGTTTCTTTTGAGAAATTAGCTGACAGTCTTATGGGAACTCCTTTGTAGGTAACTGTCTCCTTTTCTCTTGCTGCTTTTAAGATTCTCTCTTTATCTTTAATCTTGGGTAATGTAATTATAATATGCCTTTGTGTGTTCCTCCTTGGGTCCAACTTCTTTGGGACTCTCTGAGCTTCCTGGACTTTCTAGAAGTCTGTTTCCTTCACCAGATTGGGGATGTTCTCAATCACTATTTGTTCAAATAAGTTTTCAATTTCTTGCTCTTCCTCTTCTCCTTCTGGCATCCCTAAGATTTGGATGTTGGAACGTTTAAAGTTGTCCTGGAGGTTCCTAAGTCTCTCCTCATTTTTTTGAGTTCTTGTTTCTTCATTCTGTCCTGGTTGAATGTTTATTTCTTCCTTCTGCTCCAAATTGTTGATTTGAGTCCTGGTTTCCTTCCCATCACTGTTAGTTCCCTGTACATTTTCCTTTATTTCACTTTTCGTAGCCTTCACTTTTTCCTGTAATTTGCGACCAAATTCAACCAGTTCTGTGAGCATCCTGATTACCAGTGTTTTGAATTGTGCATCTGATAGGTTGGCTGTCTCTTTGTTGCTTAGTTGTATTTTTTTCTGGAGCTTTGATCTGTTCTTTCACTTGGGCCATTTCTTTTTTTATCTCAGCACACCTGTTACATATAAGGGGTGGAGACTTAGGTTTTCACCAGGGTGGGGCAACTGCACTTGTGACTGTGTTGTGATGCTATTTGTGGGGGAGGGTCTGAGAGGGAACAGTGCCACTACCTCCATTCTCTGCCAGTTTTCAGTCACTTCCCCCACTATCCACAATCAAAGTGAGCACTTCTGGTGCTGATTCCTGGGTGGGTAGTTTTGTGTCCATTCTAGGACCCTGTGGGTCTCTACAACAAGCTCTCCTGTGAGTCTGGGAGTTTCTCCTGCTGCCGCCTCAACCCCCACAGGTGTTTTCAGTCAGAGGCTTTGAGGCTTTATTTTCCTGTGCTGGAACCCTGGGTTTCAGGTTTGTTTCACTCCCCAGCAGTTCCTGCCGATTTATCTTCACACAAATGTGGGACCATCCTGTCCACCAGCCGCCGCCCTGCCGTGAGTCCTCTCCTCCAGGCTACCCATCTCCTGCTCTCCTACAGGTCTGGATGAATATTTCTTCTTTAACTCCTTGGTTGTTGGACTTCCATACAGTTCAATTTTCTGTCAGTTCTGGTTGTTTTTTGTTTTTAAATTTGTTGTTGTCCTTCTTTTGGTTGTTTAAGGAGGCACAGTGTGTCTACCTATGCCTCCATCTTGGCCGGTCCATATTTTATGATTTTAAAAGGTGGAAAGAATATAGACTGAAACATTCATCATACTTATCTCTCAGGCAAATGGGATTGTGAGTAGTTTTTTGTTTGTTTTTGCTTTTGCTTGCTATATTTTCTGTTTTCTCTAATGTGCATGAGCACTTTTGAAGAAAAATAAGATGCATTATAAAAAAGAAAACCAGATGAAGGTGATAGGAGTAGATTGTTTTAAAGGTCCCTCCTGATTGTTGAATTCCATGAGCAGGATCAGCTCACCGTGAAAACAAACATGGGCTCGGCCCTCAGCGGGCAGTAGTTCTAGTCCACGTGGGAAACCAGCAGGGCAATACCAGCTGGCGTCTAACCAGATCCCAGTGGATTCAGGTGTCAGTGTTCCAGAAAGTCAGAAGAGGGGAGAGTGCAACCACTGAGTGTCTGCAAGGCCTCGGGGCAAGGAGGCTGCTGAGTGGCTGCAGCACCATCTTGGGCTGGGCTCCCAATCTGCCATCTGTACTCAAAGGTCAGGAACAGCCTGGGCTCTAGAACCAGTGGGAATCCTTGTTGTACCACCTCCTAACATCCACTCACATCATGAATTGGGCAGGTTACTTTAAACTCCTGAGGCCTTGATTCTCACATTTGTAAATTAAGAATAATAATAGCAATCCCCTCATAGAGTCATTGGAGAATTAAAATAATCCACTAGGCATGTATCCAGCACAGAGCCTTATGGCCATTGTCATGGGCAGGGCCTGGCCCACACAGCAGCTGAAAGTGAGTCAGGGGCTGGAGGCGGGGTATGCGCTGTGGGCTGGGGGGGCTGCAGGGAGGTTTCATCAGGGAGGCAAGTGGAGGGCCACAGCAAAGTCTGTGTCACAGGGGCTCTACGGGCCTGGCTCTTGGCTCTGAAGGAAATAAATGAACACAGTCTCAGAGGCAGATGAAACACAGGGTCTGCTTCTCTGACTAGTGGGAGCTCTTTATCTAGGATTCCTCACTGTCAGTCAATATGCAGTGTCATCCCCTAGAAAAAACTGGGGTCTTTGGGGAATCGTGAATGGGGAAAGGCAGATAATGCCCCAGCTTTGTGGCCTTAGGTGACTCACTACACCTTTCTGGGTTGCCATTTTCTCATTTACAAAATGAGGAACTTGACATCCTAGAAAGAGTGTGAGATTCGCAGGAGTCAGCAGACCTTGGTTCTGGCCTGCCCGGCCTTCAGCTGGTGTGTGGCTGTGGGGAAGTCTCACTCTCCCAGTCCTCAGTTTCCTCCTCTGTAAAGTGGCAGGCACGAAGGCAATGTTTTCCAAGGGCCTCTCAAGCTGCAGGGTAGGTTGCATGCACACACACAAGCCCATGCGCATGCACTGGCAGTTGGTGCCAAGTCTAACCCAGAACAGGGTTTAGAGCAAATTGAACTACCTGGTGTATTTGAGTCTCATATCCAAGCAGCCAAGCAGGGACCTCCTCCAGAGTGGCTGCCTATAAGGTATAACTGTGGGAGCAGGGAGCAGGCTGTTCCCCTTGAAAAGCACAACTGCCCCCAAGCCCTGCCTGCCACATTGCCTGAAAAGCCACCGTTTACATGCCATTCCACTAGGCCTCAAAGATTTCTCCTTCTGCCAGATGGCCTTTGAAAAATCTGTGTCGAAAGCAAGATGAACCCTGGGGACATTACCCCGGTTTCTCACTGGCTGCAAGTGAACTCCTAGGAGGAAAGGTTACCGACAGGGCTAACTTGGGCCATCATGAAAAAAGATAGGGGTTCCGAAAGCAAACGGCCTCTTCACGCAGAAGTCGCAGGGCCTTTCCAGGACATCGAGGAACCAGTGCCCCCTTGTCTCCTGCCTGCTCTTTATGTAGGACCATCTCTGTTGCTGGGCTTACTGGAAGGAACCACTGTTCCCCTTATACAGTAATGGGCGAGGCTGCTGATTCAGACTGATAATTGGGCTGAGACCTAGAGAGATGAGACCCCTTGTTCAAGGTCCCATGGCGGGTTAAGGGTAGGCCGTCAACCAGAATAATAATGATGATGATAGTGTCACCCCCTCATTGAATCCTAACTAAGGCCAAGCCTCTTTCTTCTAAGTCATTTAACCCTCACAGCATCCATAAAACAGGGCCTATTGACTTTCTCCCTTCACAGATGAGGAAACTGAGGCACAGAGGGGTGAAGTTTCCCAGCTGCTGGGACATCCAGGTCCCTGGCCCCAGGTGCTGGCTCTCTAGTAAAACTACCTGAAATGGGCTCTGCTCCCTAAACCTGGGCCTCACCTTCATGACACGGATGCCTCTGACCTGGAAGGTTCTGGAGGCTGTCCTTCTTCACCTGCCTCATCTCCTCTCCCCTCCACTGAAGGCCAAGGCTGCAACAGAAAAGGTGTCGGAGGAAGGGACAAATGAAGGCTGACCCTAGGTCAGAACAAGCATGGTCAGACTTCCTACCCCCATTGAATGGGCTTGCCTCCCTCACACTGACATGACAGGCAGGACCCAGAGCCCAGGGTGGGAGATGTGACAAGGGCATGGCTCCTGGGGCCATCCCAACATCACTGGGACAACTGGGCAGAGACTGCCCTGCCCCATCTCCAGGGCATAGTCCCATAGTCCGCACCTCTGGCAGAGCCCCAGGCTGGCCAAGCCATCCTTCAGGCCCGGATGACACTCACTACCTGAATGCTGGTGACAGGCGCCTGGCTGGAAAAATGATAGACTGCGTGATGGGCGCAAAGTGCAGAGTTTCCTTCATTGGAAATGGCAGCTGCAGCCAAGGCTGGAGGCAGCAGGGGCAGGGCAGCCTCACACAGGTGTGCATGCACCCACACATATGCACGTACACACACACACTGGCTCACACACTCACTGCATTCAGGCTGTGTGAATGGGACCTAGGAAGAAGAAATGAGAATCAGCTCATAGAGAGAGGTGTCAATGGCCACCACCCGTCTAGGAGACAAGTGAAAACAGCAGTGAAGCCTTCTGCATGGATCGTGTCCTGCAGTTTGCAGTGCCTGTCCAAATTCACTGGATCAGCAGATAAATAAGGTTAAGAACTGGAGCTGGACAGTCATTTTCTGGATGGGAGACACAGGCAAGTTATTGAACCTCTCTGCCTTGGCTTTCCCATCTGTAAAACAGGGCTAATAATGGTTCCTGATAAAAGCTGGAGCCATTATATTGCCTTCCATGATAGGCACCCTTCTAGGCCTCCTGAGTGAATTCCTTGGCAGAACAATGCCAGCCTGGGAGGAAAAGAGCATGTGACCTGCACAAGCCACTGCAGGCGTATATGTCCAGTGGCCTCAGGAATGCACATGGTGCCGGGCAGCCTCTCCAGCTCATCACAAAGACTCCTGGGATAAGACTGGGAAGCAATGAGGCCACACAGCAAAGCCACCAAAAACAAACCCACACTCTTTCAAAAGAGCTGAGAGCATTTCGTGTACAAATGGTGGAGCGGTCAGCAGGTGCACATTCATGGCCATGTTCATTCTGCAGATTCAGTTAACATTCCCTAAATGCCCTGCCTAGCTCTGAGATGGGCAGGAATGGGGTGGGCAGGAGCTGGGGAGGACACTGCTCAGGTACATTCCAGGAATAGGCAAAGAAGACCAAGGTATTTTTCCCAGCACCCACCACAGTGCCAGACATTCCACCGTGAGGAAAGGCCCCTGGGCCTCGTGCCATGTTTATCTCTGTACCATAGCGGAGAAGCCCTGCCCTTCCTTGTGGGCTCACTCCCTGTTTTATTTGGTTGTCTATATGGACAGAGTCTAAGGTGTCAGAACAAGATGGGACTTTGGAAAGCTTCAAGTTCTTCCATCTTCACACAAATTCTAAGTCAATGTGTCAAATGCACAAAGGTGGAGCAGATGCCACTGGGCTGGGACAGGGGTGAGTAAAGAGCGCTAAGCCTCCTGTCTTTGGGACCCCCTTTGCTGAGTTCCTTGAAAAGTTTGAAAAGCACCTCTCCAGAAGCATCCCAAGGATTAGGTCCAACTGTAGGTAACAAAGACTCCAAAAACAGTGAATTAACCAGGATAGTGGTAACCAGGATAGTGAGGTGCAGGCAGCACAGAGGGAATGTGTGGCATCCATACTCATTCGTTTGCAGACGGCTTCCAAGCCTCCACTTCATATACTCATGGTCTGAGATGGTGGCATTTGATTCCTGGCAGGTAGGTAGAAGAAGTGACAGAGAAGAAAGCCTCCTAGAAGGTGCTGAGGACCCTCCACTCATATCCTATTGGCCCTGATATATTCACACGGCCATGCCAGCATGGGCTGCTGGGAAATGTAGTTTTACTACATTTTAGCTATGGGCTCAGCTAAAAGCTCTATGATGATGAAATAAGTGGACAATGACTATTATGGCAAGTAATTAGTGGTCACTGTCCTACTAGTCCAATCCACCACTTCATAAATGAATAAAATGAGGTGTTAGGGTGATTGTAAGATCATTGGTTGAGGCCCTAGTGCCTAAGAAATCTTCCCCCAGTACCCATAATGGGGCCTGAGTTAGACAAAAATTAAAAGGCAAATTCTGCCTCCCCAGTGGGGAGGAAGATATGCCAACCAACATTTACGGCATGATAAGTAATGTAACAAAGCCAAGTACAAAAGAGAGTGGGAACAGTGACACTAAAGCACCCAAGTCTGCCTCTGGGTCAGAGAAGGGGTCATTGGAAGAGAGAGAGCTTCCCAGATGAGACTAGCTTTGGTGAAAAGCTGTGTGCTGAGCAGACAAGGGGGGGAGGGTATGCCAGGCAGAGGGAAAAGCATATGCAAAGGCCTGGAGGCAGACAGGGTGCCATATTTGGAAACTAAAAAGAGGTGCATTATTGTCAGAGCATAGAAGGCAAAAAGGATGTGATGGTTAATTTTATATGTCAACTTGGAGGGTGTTTTGGATATAATTAACATTTAAATTAGTAAACTTGGGGTAAAGCAAATTATCCTCCCTGCTGAAGGTGGGCCACATCCAATCAGCTGAAGGCCTGAATAGAACAGAAACACCTGCCTCACCAAGCAAGAGGGAATTCTCCAACAACTGCCTACTGCCTTCAGACTTCATCTGCACCATCAGCTGACCTAGGTCTCCAGCCTTTCACATGAGCCCATTCTTTATAATAAATCTCTTCATATATATACACACACATCTTAATAGGCCTATTTCTCTTGAGAATTCTCCTACAGGGAGAATTGCAGGAGATGAGGTTGAACAGATTAACAGGAACCAAATCATGAAGAGGCCTGCGGGTCATCAAAGCCATTCTGAACTTATTCTGTAGAAAATGGGGGATCACTGGAGGCTTCTGAGTAAGAGAGGGACCCAACTTGCACATTAAGCCACCATGAGGAGTGAGGCAGGGACGATGGTAGAACAGCATGTGTTGTGGGCCTACTGTGTGTGATAGCACTGTTCTTTGTACCTGAAAAGCAGAGCTGTGGGCCCTGCAAAACACTGAAAACAAAGGATCCTCTGTGCACTTAGAATACTTGTTGAATGAATGAATGAATGAATGGCCCTGGGATGTCAGCTGCAGCCATCCGACTTGCACTGAGCCTTCAGTCTGAATGAAGCACAGGCTATCAGGGGGCAACACCCAGATTTCAGGAATGCTGCGGTCTCACCCGCCCTCTCTCATCAGGACGGATGAAATTCCATGTCAAGGCTTCAACACCCTTAAGCCTTCTTTCAAGTCCCAGGAAAGGCAAAATCCCATGGGTGAGGAGCCCTCTCTAAGCTGTTCTAAGTCATTTACTCCCAATGTTGTGGGCGACTCTTAGAGCAGGAAGGGGTGAGGAGAGAGAGAGGAATAGAACATGCATGAGGGGAAAGCAGAATAGAGAGGGAGGCAGAGTGCCCAAGACCAACCTCCCCGCTTCACCATTATGCAGAAGACAGGCCCCTTAAAGAGGAAAGAGCAGAACTGAGAGGGAGGCTGGGCCTACCCAAACACCTGCTGCCCCTTTGAAGGGGACCCAAGTGCTTAAGGATGGGAAGATTAAATCCAGTGACTAAACTTAATGGCAGTCCCTTACAAGTGACACATGTAGACCTTTTCACACCACATTTTAAATATATTTCTGCCCAGAAGAGGCAGGTGACAGGCTCGGAAAGACCTAATGGAACACAGCAGCTAATACTGCAAGTCAACAAAGCTCGTCAGCCAGGTGCCGTCATCCCTCACCTCCTTTTTCATTTTTATAGAAACAGCTCAGGAACAGAGAAGAGAAATTTCAAAAGCCAAACAAAAAATCAATACCGTGGGAGATAACCCAGCATTAATACAAAAACCAGAGAGGGTTTCTTTGTCTCCGCCTCGGCAGTGCTATCAATCACACTGTGTGGATGGATTTGGAAGGCCACCTTTGCTCGGAAACTGGCAGGAACCACTTTAGTTAAAATGCCCATAGAGAGCTGGGTTTGGGTGGAGTGGAGTGAGCCAGGGGCAGGAGAGAGAACACAGTCCCAGCCCCAGGCTGCTCCCCTGGACTCATGGGCCCCCATCTCCAGGCTGAGGTCTAATAGACAGGAAGACAATGAGGCTAGAAATGGACAACTTTGAGTGAAACGTGAGACTGACAAGGAAAGGTAAAGCAGGAATGCATTTCAGATTTAGAGGAGCCTCTTAAATAAACAACTTCCACTATGTGCTTGAACTCAAATGCTGAAGATTACTGTCACGCACCCAAGGACCATCTCATCCAGGACGAAACTCAAGCAGCCCGTTCTTATTAAGATGTGATCATGGAGTCCCGGCGGTGGCCCATTCTCAGGAGGAACACAGAGCTGGTCCAGCTGGGTACAAGCCCAGGACTTCTCTGAAAGCCCTTACCCACTCCCTTCCCCAGTCCTCACTCCACGTTTTCAGGACACAGCTAAGCTGGATCCCGAAGACTCTAAGGGTTCCACTGTAAAACACCCAGGACAGAAAGAGGTGCTTCGAAATCAGGGCCTCTGTTGTAATGCCCTTTGTTTTTCCCTTCTAAGCCATCACTATTGTCATGATAATACATTCGTCGATGTGGTCATTTGTTTGTCTCTCCCAAGAGACAGGAGTTCATAGGTCAGCAACGTGAACAGTGTTCCATGAACAGAAGCCTCCATGACTTGCTTTCTTCTCTGCACCTTGGTTCACGGGGCTCTACCTGGAATGGCTTCTCCTTCCTGGTCACTCTGTTTAAACCTACTTCCTCCGGGAAACCCCAGACTCCTCACTCTGCATGATCTTTCTCCTCTCTGGTTGTCTAGAGTTAAGCAAACTGGGTGTCTGTGGGCATAATCTGAGAGTCAGGTGGATCGTCTCCTTATCTCCCGAGGAGCTTTAGAGAACAATGTTCCTACCCAGGCCCCATCCTGGAACCTTTATCTCAGATCACCAAGGGGGGCACTCAGGTATTGGAATCTTTTAAAACTCACCAGATGGTCATGATGCACCAGGTTCAGAACCACTGTTTAACCCAGCCCCCTCAGGAACTCTGCATGCATTTGGGCAGGCCATGCACTGCATTCACCTGTAGTCCTGGCAGTGGTATTGTGCAGTGTACAACCTACCCAAAGAGACCTCCTGATTTTACTTCAAAGAAAGGCAAAGCTCAGGGCAAAGTGATTGGGACAAGGTCACACAGCTGCTTAGTGTCAGGGCTTCACTGAGAACCACGCCTCCCAGCCCCTTATTCAGGCCAGTCTGCAGGCTTCCACCAGGCTACTCAATGTGTGGTCCATGCTCCAGCTTATGAGCAACGCAGAATCTCAGGCTGCACCTCAGCCCTCCTGAGTCAGAATCTGCATTTTCCCACAGTCCGCAGGCAGTCTGTGGACACATGAGTTAGGGAAGCGAAGCCCATCACTCTATGTCTTTAAGAAAGCTTCGTGGAGGCTGGACCGGGCTTTCCATCTGCTACTCCTCGTGAACTGTCTTTGCACGTAGTAGGCGATCAATACA
The DNA here is from genome assembly GCA_007922815.1 of Macrotus californicus. NCBI lineage: Eukaryota > Metazoa > Chordata > Mammalia > Chiroptera > Phyllostomidae > Macrotus > Macrotus californicus. Next base: position 9,362 of record VMDR010006222.1, read on the forward strand.
TATCTGCTGATTGATTGACTGATTGAAAAATCTATGGTTTGCATGAGATACAGTCCCCCTGAGTGTTGCTGTATTGGAAATGACTGACTTTTTTCAAGTTCCTGTAATCGGCGATTACTGAAACAGGGAATTCCACCTCACCGCAGAGGAGGCGTTCCTTTCCAACTACAATAGGGGCGACACTGGTAACGAAAGACTGTCTTGTGAGGCACGCCCAGGGTCCAGTGGGTGACTTCATCTGCCCCTTGCCCTATCTGTAAATAACATCTAATCACCTTACCAGCCTAATTTGGCTAATGGCTCCTTTTGCATCTCTACTCAGAAAGCAATTAATCCAAAAATTAAAAATAGGGAAAGCATGAGAGTTCTTCAGGGCTTAGGGCATCTTTTGATTGGAGTTTACTTACTGACTCTTATTAATCAATCTAATGAAAGGCAGCATGGACCAGGAGATCGTTTCCCTTCCCAGCCTCCCTCCCCTGCTGGCTCCTGCCCTGTGTTGGATGTTGACGGAGGCCATGGTGCTCCATGGTGCTCCATGGTCAATGGCATAGATGGCTGCTTGGTTGTTCTGGCTCTTCTCACTTGTAATTGGGTGTTGCCCTTTCTATTTATTTGTTCCATTAACACTTGGCCATGTTCCAGCTCTGGTCTTCAGTTCAAACATGCAGGCTCATTGGGCAACTCAACTCTCATCAGAACACGTAAACTCCAGCCCAATTCAACGGTTAACCTGCAGCATCAAATACCTGATTCTAAGAACTCATCAAATAGGATAGCCCCAAGCTCCTGGCCAAATGACACAGATCAAAAGCTTAATGGGTAGGATCAAAAGCTTGAAACTTAGAGGAGCCTCTTAAATAGCTCCCCCAATGTGCTCAAGCTCAAATGCCATCTAGCCATGTGAAAATGCATGCAGTCTAGACATTTCTCTGCTTTAGTGGTTCTGATCCTTGGGGGCCAGGGACGAGTTATGGGCTCTCACCCCAGAAAAATACTCATAAATATGCACTCAAAATTTTGCATGTCATGTTAGGGGTTCATAGGCCTCATGAAGGCCAGTTAAGGACTCTTCCAAATATACCAAAACGTTGACCGAGACTGAGCAGAACCTTCAGAGCTCTGGGTGCAGGGACCACTTGCTTTGTGGAAACACACTTAAGTAGAGTGAACTGAAGTGTTGGCCGTCAGCTACCATTCAGGGCCATTTCAAAACTCATCCCCATGGTTTTATGGAAAAGATGTGACTGAGATCATTGTCCATCAATAACATGGCTTCTCCTTTAAGAGAACCCACTGGAAGTTTCCTTCTGTCTCAGACCCAGGAAACCTTGCTCTGCACAGCGACTGGCTAGTTTTCGCTTGATGGGCATGGTAAACGCTGCAGCCCATCACGTTTGCTTCTTCTCATGGCCCACCAGGTACCTCAGAGCCTAACCACAGCCCAAGGGTATATGCTTTTGGGGGTATTAACCTCATTTAGAATATTAACCTCATGCAGAAACCAAGTGTTTTCATTTACTTTTTTTTTTGGTACTTTTTTTTCATAAATCCTTTTTGGAACATGGTGGAGTGCAATTTTTTTAATTACATAATTGCTTCAATTTTTACTGTTCTTGCCCTCAAGAATTCATGAAAAAGACAAACATGTAAATGGATAAAGTACGCTGTAGAGACCAGCCCTAAATTGGCAGAGGGGCTAATACAAATTAACCCTTGAACAAAGCAGGTTTGAACTTCTGAGAGGCCACCTATTCTTGTGAATTGACCTCTATTAAATTAACCTGCACCATTCAAGATCCCATTGTTTAAGGATCAACTCCAAGGCTGGGAATCAGAGTATGAAGAGGGCCCACTGTAGTTATACATTGTTTTTTTTTTTTTTTTACAGCACAGGGGGCTGGTGCCCCTAACCCCTGCATCATTCAACAAGGGTCCACTGTAATTAGAGAAGTGGTCAAGGAGGGCTTCCTGGAGGAAAAGTCATTTGAGCTGAGTCTTGCATGCTGAGCAAGGTGTTTCAGTGAGAACAGTTTTGCTATTCCCCACCACCTGGAGGATACATGCTTTGCGAGGCTTTTCTAAAAACTAGAGATAAACTGAGAGAAACACTCAGAGGCTGGGATTCAAAAGACCTGTGGAGTCTTAGGCAAGTCACTTAACTGGCTTGCTCCTCAGTGACTTTAACTGTTGTGTGAGGACAGACTAGCCACCCTGTCTCAACAAGGATTGCTTTAAGGGTGACATGAGAGATGGGTGAGAGTTGTGAATAAGCTGACTCAGGGGCAGTTATTCAGTTCTTTCCTGTGCACAGGAGAATGCCCGCCAGGGGGTTACCAGGGTTCAGAACACGGTCCTGGCTGCAGGACAGACATTCTCCTGTCTGCCAAACCCCCTGACCCTACAGGGGTCATGCTCACCCCACTCCCAGTCTCTTTCCTCACTTCATTCCCAGCAGCATGTTCAGTGGCTACCCACACTCTTCACAGGCTCAGAGCTGAGAGCAGGTTGACTTCCTGGTAATATTTCCACCAAGGTCTTTATGAGAATGAGGCACACCCACCAACTAAACACATCTCCAGCTCGTGAGCCAAGAGATGGGATGTGATGGGCAGTGGGCAAGCGGGATGACAGACCACACTCTTTGTTTGTTGTTTGTTGCCTATCCCATAGCCATTCCCTTCCTCTTGCTAGCAGGGCACAGGCTTTGTTCAGACAGCAGCATGCCTGACCTCTGATGACAAACCCTGCCACAGCCTGGGAAAGACACAGCTCGCCCAAGTGTTTCCTTTGACAGCAGACCTCCGCAGCAAACCAGACTTATATAAAACCACCAGGGGAAGTTCCCGTGAACAAACTGTGATCTTTGCCTGAGAAGAGCCCATGGAAAGGCAACTGGCCCTGGGCAATTCCTAGCAGCTGGGCACCCTAAGGCAGGGGGTTGTGATGCTTCCTGTGTGCTCATCTGTGCCAGGCACTGTGGAGAGCAGAGAAGTCCCAACCTTTCAGGAGCTTCCAGGCCAGTGCAGAGCAGAAGTTAACCAAGTAAAGTGACACATTGTGTGAATAGGAGTAGTTGGCTGGTGTCGTGGGCTTAGATTGGGCATGTCATTCTCTGTGGACCTATAAAAATGTGAAGCAGCCTGATTTCTACATGGGCCCAACAAAAACTCTTCCGTCATCATATTATCCCTGCCTGAAAGCTTTCCCTGGCCACCCTTCAGCGAGGTTCAAGTCCACCTATCTGATCCAGCTGATTTCTCTAGTTTCAGGTTTATTCTCTCCTCTGTGGGCCTTCATGCCAGGCAAACCAACCTTCTCATCATCCCCACACATGCCACACACATCCTGCCTCATTTAATCGTCACTGCAATCCTAGGAGGAAGATACTATTATTTCTACTTTAAAGATGGGGCAGTGAAGACTCAGGGAGGTTGAACAACTTTACCATGGCCACACAGCTCGGTGGTAGAGCTGGGATTTAAAATAGGTGGTGTAGGTGTCAAGCCCATGAAATACATGGGCTTCTTGGTTGTTTGCTTTCTGTTTATGTCTCACTGGCTTAATTATGTGCATCTCACAGTTGTGTGAGGGTAAACTGGCTCTCTCAAGGTTTAAAAGAAAAATAAGCCCTGATTTGTAGCACTTGCTGACTCTGATGGGGTAAACATGCAAATACTCTTGAATATCCAGCTCACTGTCCAGCAGAAGCCGGCTCCAGCACATCACTGTGCCTGTCTCCCCCTCTCACCAAGGAGGTCCTGAAAAGAAAAGCCTATCTCCTTTTTCTTTGTATCCCTAACACACAGTATTGTGCTCAGTAAGGGTTTGGGAAGGGAGGAAGGAAGGAAGGAAGGAAGGAAGGAAGGAAGGAAGGAAGGAAGGAAGGAAGGAAGGAAGGAAGGAAGGAAGGAAGGAAGGAAGGGAGGAAGGAATGGAGGGAGGGAGGGAGGAAGAGTAAAGGAGCAAATGAATACAGAATAGCAGTTAGTCTTGTTTCTCTGATTATTAGTGTGAACTTCTGAGAGTTCTCTCTTAACAATATCTAATTCAGGGCCCATCTCTACCCATCGCCAGCTCTGCACCTGTGACTCCTCTCCCTCACGTGTTCTCAGTGCCAAAGGTTTTCAGGGCGCCGTGTAGATACACACACCCACAAAAGACATAAGCCAAATCACTCCTGAAATTGCCGTTGACGAGAGCAGGGTATAGATCATTCAGGTAGTGCCATAAAGCAAGTGTTCCCATAGTTAAAGCTAGAGGCATCTGCAGGAGCTGTTACCTTATTGCAACGAGCCCCTTCAGGTGGAGGTGCGGAAGTCATTATGCCTGTTAGGGTGGTTTATAGCCTGTGGGCCATATGTAATGCTCACTTACCTGGAGAACCTGAATTACCCTCAGGGCTGGCTGGGAGCTCTCTGCCTTGTTTATTTTCTCTCCCTCTTTTTCTTTTTCCTTCTGAGAAAATGTTGGTCAATTTTATTGTTTGTAATTTTTTTTTATTGTTTATGATGTTGTGACCAAGAGGCATTCCTGGGGTCAACTTGGTGCAAAGTGATGGTGTGTACCCAAAGTTTCTTAGTTGGAAGTTGGTGCCGTTTCGGGTCCCAGATATTTACCTAGTGTGCAGTTAGCACAAGGGTTTAAGCAAAACCAGGAAGTAATTTGAAATGCCTTCAAGGTCAAAGAGAGCTAGACAAAAGTTATTGGCAAACCACCCTATGTGCCACCAAATCTGTGAGATCTTTCTTGGCTCCCAAACTCCCAACCCCAGACAGAGCTCATCACTCAGCCCTCACTCCTACTGAAGTCTTCCTCCCCAAAATTCATAACCCCAGGCTAACTGTGAGATAAGTGTCTGACAAGTTCAAATTGAGGGTCATTCTTCAAAATTTCTGACCCATTATCCTTAAAACTGTCAAGGTCACCAGAATAAAGAAAATTCTGAGGAACTACCACAGAGACGTGTCTCCTAAAGAGACATAACAGACAAAATAATGTGATGTTTTCAATGGGATTCTGGAACAGGAAAAGAACATTAAGAAAAAATTGTGTGAAATCCAGAGAAATTATGGTATTTGGTTAATAGTAATATATCAATGTTGGACCATAACTCTCCAAAAGGTCAATCGATAGGCTGTCTGTTTGCGTCGAGGTCATTTGGTGGCTGGTTCGTCACCACCCACAGCTCCGCGCCCTTTCCGCTCACTAATGGTTTCTCCCCGTTTTTGGAGCCGCCCCTGGACTAGGGGTGGCCAAGCATGGCCGAGTCATCACAAATGATACAGAGTGTCAGAGCAATTACGACACTCAGAGCTCGGCAGGCGCTCCTTTTCTTCCTGGGGCCCCGACACAGGTGAGAATGCCACTAGTCATTGTCATGGAGTGACACTCTTCTCACTTATCCACACCCATGAGAGGAGTGGTACTGGTTAGTGGCATTTGGGCCACATCTCACCTCAGTGGAAACAGCGTCATTTTTCCAACCACGGCATCAGTTACAAAGCTGACATGTTCCACTAAAGGGCGGCAAGGGGCAGAAAGGGCCTGGGCCGGGGTCTCAGGAGGTTTGTCCTTCTCAACCTCAGTCTCCCTGTGTATAACACTGGGGTAAGCGACCCACCAGACCTGTGTTATCAGACTACGATCAGGACCAAATTGGACCATGGAAAACTAAGTGCTTATGGACATACCATGTGTCTGAGAGAAGGTCAGAAGTCAGCAGGCTGCAGGTTCAGTCAAGTGTGGGCATTAAGTGGTAAAACAGTCATAAACAAGTCATTTGGGCTCTCTGAGCCTCAGTTTACCCATCTGGAAAGTGAGACCTCAGGTGCAGGTCTCACAAGCCCCTTCCAGCTCCACGTAAGCAGAGGAAGGGTACTTGGTAACTGGGCGTCCAGATGTACCACATGGAAGATGTTCCATTTTAGGCAAGATTTAAACATTCCACGTTGGTCTAGATGACCACTCTGGGCCCCATGCCCCACTGATGCCTGCAGTGGGTGCCCCAGCCTGGTTTTGCCAACCTAGACCTGTTCATCCAGCTGTTTTCCCTCCCAGGTCTCTTAAAGCCCCACGCCCCCTGGATAACCCTGCTCCTGACTCACAAGTCTTCTTTTCACTCCCTCACACTCCCTCTTCCTCCTGGTTTTGTATATGCTATTCTCACTGCCTCCCTGGACCCGTCGTCCCTCACTGCCCCGTGGACCTGACTATCCCAGGTCTGTATGTTTGAGCCCCTTGAGGACAGATGTCTTTGTTCCCCTTTGCATTCCTATCTCATAGCCAGGGCCCGACACATAATGGATGTTCTATGAACATTTCCAGGATGGGTAAAGAAATGAATGCACAAGTGAACATAGAACCTGTACTCAGAGATTCTGAAATTAGAACCTCTACTTGTTTACCTAAATAATCATTCCCCAGTTTAAAACAGCTCCGAAGGACAATGCACATTATCTACTAATATGCCTCTCCCCTCCCTGACCCGCGGAACCCAGTTTGGTCAGTGCTGCTGTTCTTCAAACTCTTTGCAGCTAAGGGTGATCATGTGACTCACTTCTGGCCAATGAATTGCAAGCAGAAGTCTAGTGGATAGGCATCTAGAAAACCTATTGTTTTTCTGATTAAAAAAAAAAAGGAGAAAGATTTTGCAAGTACACAGTGCCCTTTGTCATTGTAAACATCCTTGCCAGAAACTTGAACCTAATCTCTTGAGTAAGTGCAGCCCACTTGACATTATGAGGACAAAGTCCACATGCCAAGGATAGTGAAGTGGAAAGAAGTCTGGTTGCTGCTGCCTTGCTTGGACAGCTACGTTGGCTCTAGATAACCTCTTCCTGGACTATTTTTCATGTGAGAAAACCAAACTCCCTAGCCCTTTAAACCATAGTCAGCTTCCAGTATAGACAGCCAAATGGGATCCTAACTGAGTCAATAGCTAACCAGAAATGAACCATCTGACTATTCATGCATCCAGAAAATGTTCACGTGGGGTGGTAGACACACAATACAATATACAGATGATGTATTGTAGAATTATATCACTGAAACTATATAATTTTATGAACAATGTCACCCCAATAAACTCCATTTTGAAAAAAGAAAGAAAAAAAGGTAAAAAAATAATTCACTGGCCACTTACTCTGTGTCCGGTGCTGTGATAACTGCTTTTCATACATCGGAGTGCAGATCTGAACACAACTCTGCTATTTCCTTCAAAGTAAGCGGAAATTTTCTAAATGATAAATGCCTTATGGCAGCTTTTCAATAATCCTTCTGAAATGTTTTTTCAATGTTTTTGTTCTTCTTCTGGGAGGTCTCCTCACATATGCCTCACCTCCACAAATAACAGGTTGAATCCTATGAAACTGCTGTTTCTATGAGTCAAAAAATACATGTTCATTTGCTGTGATTTAACTTAAATGTCGCACTTGACTCCTTAATGTGAACCATTGATTTTTCTCTATGGTCTTGCATTCACCGTTGCAAACCCTGCAGTTCACAAGGGAACACCCTCCTTAGAAGAGGAAAGGGAAGTTGCTTCACATCCAGGCTTCAATTTCCTCATCTGTGTAATGGAAAGGTTGAGCTAGAATCGCTCCTCCCAATGGTCTGGAATGTCTCCCCAGCACACTCAAGGGCTGCACTGTCCAGTGAGGGTGCCAACCAGCCACTGAGCACTGCTGCCATGAATCAGATATGGCTGGTGACCTAGAAGTCCCCAAGAGGTCCTCTTGTCCATCTCTCTGCCTCTAACACCCCCAACCCTGGCCTTGCCTGTAAATGTCCCCAGTAAGAGCACCCAGGGCTGAGTTAGGAGGCCCAGCCCTGGACCAGCCTCTGCAGGGGGCAGACAGCTTCACAGCCCTGCACCTGTTCCCTTTTCTCAAAAATGAGAAGAAAAAGAAGAAAAATGATATGATAACACCTTGATTGTCAACTACAAATACACATTTGAACTGGAGCTCTGCAGTAATATGCAAATATGAAATTCTTTGTGATCAAAGGTCATTTTTTAAAACTTTCCTCATTATATTTGCTTTTCAGTAATAATTATAAAAGCTCTTTTGAGGCAAAATGAGTTGAAAAGCATGGAAGGAAAAGTTCGACGTTCCAAAGATACCCTTTACTACTTAAATTCCAAGGATGTCCGTCCAAAGTGAGGCCATTTATACAGAGATGGAGCCAGTGCCCACAGGCTGCAGCCCAACACGCTTCACCCTCACCCTTGGGAACAGCTGTTCCCTCCCCAGTCTGTCAACCAGCCTTCCCAGGACTAACCTCCCTGGTGAGGACAGTATAGCCCTGCTGCCACGTGGGCCAGCTTGGAGTCTGGTTTCTCTGGGTGAACTCCAGGGTGAGGCACATTGAGGGTGTTAATTGCACCAGCCACTGTGCCACCCACAGCCCAGCACACTGACAATTTGGCAACTGCACTCCTGGTACAGGAACAAGATGCCAAGCAGCTGGTGGCAGAAAACTCTGATTTATTAACAGGAGTTCCCTGGGATGGCAGCCAAAGGGCCCTTCCTTCCAGAGGAGCAGCAGGACCCAGCAGTCAGCTTACATGCCCCCCCTCCACTCAGGGCCCAGCTGGTCTGTAGGTGACTGAAATTCCACAGGGGTAATATCTCCAAACCCCGTTAGTCATTCACACCTCTGGGTCGATGACTCTGTCACTTCTTTTCTTCACTCAGACAGCTGGGCCATGCACTGGACTGGAACCCAGTATGTTTGGGTGGCATTTCGAAGCATAGAAATGGTGTCCTGGGGAAGGACTTGGCTCATGTGGGGCAACAGACAACACATTGGAAAGAGGAGAGAGAGCCCCAACAGGAGAGATGGCTGGGCCCAAATGCAAACACCAGCGTCACCAATTTGTCCAGGACAGCACGAGAGCCTCTCCACCACCATCTGCCCCACAGGGTCCGTGGCACCTCCCACACACCAGCTGGCCAGGTCCCCTCTGACCTCCAGTGGCCGCTGCACTTCTGGGCAACCTATGGGCCGGAAGCCAGGCTAGGCTGAGTGAACCTTCTCCTATTCACTTGCCCATCCACTCATCCACCCATCCATTTACCCTCCCTTCCATCCATATTTCATTCAACAAGCATTCACTGAGTTCCCACACTATTCCAGGCACTGTGCAAACCACTGGGGATGCAACAGTGACCCAGTGGCACAAAGTTCCTGCTGTAACAAAGCTCTCATCCTGTGGGGAGAAGCAGCCAAGCCAATGGGCAATTACAGGAGCATGTTGCTAAGGGCTGTACAAGAGATGGGCAAGTATTATGGAGGAACACCTAACTCAGACGTGGGACCGGGGAAGCTTCAGTGTCCCCACATATAAAATGGCAGGATGGTGATTTGTCCAGCCAACCTGCAGGATTGCTGGGAGGAACAGCTGAGATTATGCAGGTGAAAGAATTTTTGAAACTGTAAAGTGCCCTCCAGATGTATATAAGAGTTACTGTCATTGTCATGACAGGCTTCTCCCAAAGGACAAAGGAAAGGGCCACCAACTAGGCAGCATTTCTGGGGCTTCTAGCCATGACAGCTCTGCAGGCTGAAGCCATAGGCTAGTGCTCCCTCTAAATAGGAGTAGTTGCGTGGAATCATCCATACTCTAGAAACTCCCATGTGGCCCCATTGCCAGTTTCCCAGAGACGTGAGGGATGGTGTGAGTTCATAGGAGGAGCTGATGGGCCTGAAAGGGCTGAGGCTAAAGGTTCAGACTATGGCCACAGAGGATAGGAAGTTTAAAGGCTGAACCTATAATTGCATGAACATGCTCTGTTTGCACGTGAACCAACCAGAACTCATAGCAGTCTCAAAGGACAAGAAGGAAGCTTGATCCCAAGACCAGCTTCTTGGGTGAATGCTGTTTTCAACACAGAGTAAGCTCCTTGAAGCCAGAGAGCAAATCTGCTTCATGAGACCTAGCATTCAACAAGTCACCCACAATAGTCAGTGCAGAAGGCAATAAATGTGTGCTGGGTGTTGGAAATAAATTGCACCAGGAGAAGAGAAGAGCAGAAGATCCACCTCCCCAAAATGGGAATTGAGACCCAAGGAAGTGAAGGGCCAGCTGAGTGAATACCAGAGCCCAGCCTCCTGGTTCAGTGTTTAGGGCTCTTTCCTCTCCCAGGAAGATGGCCCGGCGATGAAGTGAAGGGGAAAGAAATGTATTTCCAGTCATTTACTCATGACTAGCAATCCACCTAACTCCATAAGCTTTACTAGTCTTTATCTGTAAAATGGATAGTCCCTCTCATACGGTGGTGGTGAGAATTGAGTATGATTTTGTACTTGGAGACATTGTGTAAACTCCTAGGTTCAGGCCCTGGCCAGGTAGCTCAGCTGGTTAGACCATTGTCCCAATACACCAAGGTATGGGTTCAATCCCACTCATACAAGAATCAGCCAGTGAGTGCATAAATAAATGGAACAACAAATTGATGTCTGTCTGTCTGTCTCCCTCTCCCTTCCGCTCTCTCTAAAATCAATGTTACCAAAAAGAAATTTAACTCTTAGGTTCAGTACACCAGGAAGGGACCATTGCTATTACCATGGCTCCCAGGGACAGCATCCAGGGTGATGCAAACCTGGCAGCAGGACAAACACCTTCGGAACTCCCCACAACTGAGCTTCCAGCCCTAGACACCGCAGATGGCAGCTGCCCGCTGGAGCCAGAACAGCCTGGGCTGCCAGGCCCCCGTGGGAGGGGCTGAGCGGGCCTCCTCGGGGCTCCATGGTCACCGTGAATGTCTAAAGAAGAGTCTCTAGTGTGGACATGCTCTGTAAGTGATGGCTCTACCCCCTCAGAAGCCTACTCTGCCCAGCGTTTGTTCCAACAACAGAGAAACCTGTGTTCTAGACCCGTCTCTGCCACGTACCCACAAGGCGACCCGGGGCTGATTGTTTCCTCTTCCAGGACTCAACTCCTTTGTTTACAAAGTGGACAAACAGCTGCCCAACCACAACCCAACACCTGCACCAGAATTTAATCCACCACATAGGTACTCAGTGCCCACGTGTCCGTTGTCTCTTAGCGGACCAAATGCTGGGCTCTGTTCCGAGCAGAGGACTCTACACACAGACAACCAGTGACACACAGAACTCGGAACTGCCAAGCTACGCTAGCGACCCAGGGGCAATATTTACTTGGCCTAAGGAATGGTTTGGGGGTAGGGGGTGTTTGTTTCTTCCTTTTAACGTTGCTCAGGTGGACAGCCCTAGAATACACAGTGCACCAATTTGCTGTGGTCCCGGCAAAGGCGGGGCACAAGGCCAGTGCCCTTTGACCGGCCAGGAGAGTGAGTTTCGGTCCACAGCGTTGGTTCATTTTTAAAGTAACTAATTAAACAAGTGGGTTGTTTTTTTTTTTCTGAAGTTACTTCAGTGCCTTTGGTTAAACACAATATAAATGATTTTTTAAAAGCTAATCTCCTAATGAGTTGAGAATTTTATATCGATTCGGTAATTACAAAGCATGTTGCAAAATCAATGATAAATACTCCTAAAATTCATATTGATTGGCGAACTCCAATAAGATTCTATTGAACAGAGACAACCTAGTTCAGAGTGTCAATGTGTGTGCCCCGGAACACGCTCAGCAGCGCATGGAAGCGCAGGGCAGGCCTCGGGCCGGCTGGGAGGGAGCCCCGCTCACCACGTGCTGTTCACGCTCCTTCTGTGCACTTGGTTCTGCCTCTCGAAGCTGCTGGTTAATGAAACATAAGATTATTACTCCCTCGTGCATTTAAGTTTTCAGGTCTTTATACAATAATTAATTAGGATTATGTGACAAGAAGAGAATTTCCACTAGGAAAAGAAATACTAACAGTACTGCTTTAACAAATGATGCTTAAACTCCTATTGACTCCACTTAATTTATTTAATCTTTCTACCTAGACCACCCCGAAGGTAATTATTCACTTTAAATACTTTTAAACTAGTATCTTTTAAGTCTGGGATTTCTCACATAGCCACTTACTGTCTAATAAAGTAGTCTTCCTGGGAATGAAGAGTTTCAAATCTTATAGAAAAGGATAAATCCATAAAATATATACATTGGCACTTCTACGAGTGTGGTCCCCCGACCAGCAGCATCAGCATCACTTGGAACTGGTTAGAAATGGGAGTTCCCAGAGCTTCATCCAAATCTACTGACCCAGAGACTCGGGGAATGGGACCTGGCTATCTGTTTTCACAAGGCGGTTCTGATGTCTGCTCAAGTTTGAGGACCTCATCTATAGGTCGTTAGGATTTTCCTGAGCACTTACTATATGCCTACAGGTCTGCTACATGTTACGAGATACAGGAGAATATGTGGCCGCTGCCCTCAGGGAGCTTACAGTCTGTTTAGGGGGCTCACATTTGCATACTCAGTTCTGTCACTAACAGGCTTTATTAATATCTTGGGAGATTTAACCCCTCTGGATCTGTTTCTTTATCCATAAGGAGATAAATTGGCTTAGATAATCTCTCAAAGTTGCTTCCAACTTCAGATACCATTTACGGGTCTAGAAATCAGAGGAAAATGCATTTGTTCACGGAAGTTCCACACCAGCAGAGTGATTGGAAACACAAGAGGAAATCTTGCTGGCTACCCACTTGATTCCCCTCTTGAATGGAGAGATCTTTGATGTTAAAGTCATGCCTCAGGGTCTCACAGTGTGAGCCAGACCCTTTCTGGAGTGAACCCCCCAAGCCCCCGCCATGCGATCCCAGGTGTCCCCCACCTAGTGAGAACCATTGCTCCAGCCCTCTCCTACAACTAGGCCCTCTGAGCCTGGGCCCCCATCCCTGGAGAGAGGCGCTGACAGATCCCCCTGGGTCTGGTTGGAGAGAACTTCGTGACCAAACCTTGAGTAGTGAGGAAAATCGTTCATTTAGCAATATCAGGGGACTGCTGAACTAGGGAAGGTAAATTCCACCTGAGAAAGGGAGCAGGAGAGAAAGAAGGCTTGAAAGAAGCACCTCTACAAATCCACAACGATGCCCAGAGGCACCTCTAGCTGGCCTTTCCTGATCCCCAGCCCTCCGGTGGCCCACCCTCCCAGGACCCATGGTGTTAATGAAATGAATGTTTGTTCGAGGCTCACAGGCCCTAAAGGGAACCTGTGAAGAGAGCTTCCTGGCACACTTTGCCTGAAGACCCCATCATGGAAAACCAGAGGACTTTCTGAGGGGAGAGGGACACGCTCGTTTAGAAATTTGGCATGTTCAAGCAAGTCTTAGCACTGTGTCACATAACTTGTCTGCATAGCCATGACTTGTTAGAGCCAGCAGGGTCCTCACAGGTTGTCAAACCCCCTTGTGTTGCAGTTTATGCCATACAATTCAGCACCTAATTGTATACTCTTTAACTGACTACTGCACAGTTTGTTTATTATTGTTGTACCTCTGCTAGTTACACTTGAAATCAAGACCTGGGCCCAGCCCTGGCTGATGGGGCTCAGTGGATTGAGTGCCGGCCTGCGAACTGAAGGGTCGTGGGTTCAATTCCTAGTCAGGGCACATACTTGGGTTGCGGGCCAGGTCCCCAGTAGGGGGCGTGCAGGAGACAACCAATTGCTGTATCTCTTGCACATTGATGTCTCTCTCCCTCTCTTCCTCCTCTCCTCCCCTCTCTAAAACTAAAGAAATAAAATATTTTTTTAAAAAAGACTTGAACCCAGAGCTTCTGTCCTGAGGCTAGTTCTCCCTCCATCACTGAAGAAAGTCTCACTTACAGCAGAAACAGGGTGAGACACAGTAAGGAGACATTTCTTTACATGGCCAATTGTTCACTCCACTCCATGAAAATATAGCTTAATGAAAAACAGTTTTCATCAAATCTTTAAGTAAAACTAACATGGGAATGGTATGCTACATTTTTTTCCGAGGTAAGCCTGCCCCTAAAACCTCCAGTGCCTCCCCAGGGTGTTTGGGCCTCTGTCTGAGATGCTGCCCTCTGGGTTCCCAGACACAGCCAAGCCCAGGAAAACTCTCAAGGTCCCCCTATCTCCAGTGTCCCCTTCTCTCACAGGTCCTTTGGGAAATCTACATAACTATTTTATTCTAAGGGACTGTGTACCAATAATAGTTTTCTTATCCTGTCTCAAAGGTCATGACCCTTCCCCCAAAAGTGGTTAAATTCCTGGCATTGGTGGCCAACAAGTTGGAGAAATTCTTCAGCCACTGATGAGAGAGAGGAGCTGCGATGTCCCCCTGCCCCGCCTCCCTCCCCACCTGTCACTCAGCATAGCTGATCTGAACCTGCTGCGGGTGGTGGGGGGGAGTGGCTGTCCCCCTTTTGGCAAAGTTGCCCTTTTAAATGGCCCAATCAATATTCATTAGGCATTGCCATTCCTTGTCTCTCCCTCACTGATTTATCCGCCACGCTATAAAACCCATTAAAAATTAATTCTCTAATAGACAAGGGCTCCAATTGGTTGCCCAGAGGTCCCGTGTACAACGTAGATGCCCCTGGGAGGGAGCCACCCAAAGGCAGAGCTGCCCAGGAGCAGAGCTTCAGCCCTCCAAGTCCACGTGCCCAGAGAATCCATGAGCAGCCCTGGTGACATTCGTCTGCCCCAAGAAAAGGGTGCCCCAAAGACTTCCAAATGGGGAGGCGAGCACGTATTAGGTCTTCCTCATGGAGAACTGGAAAATAGAACACCTGGACAATCTCCTGACCCAAAATGAGCCCATTTGAGAAGGAGGCAGACAGACTACCTTCTTTGTGCAAGAAGTTCAGCCCTGGCCAGTAGCCCAGCCCTGCCCAGCTCTCCCTGGGCATCAGTGACTTAGAACTGTGCTGGCCTCCTGCTTCTCAGGGAGGTTTCCCTGCAGTGCTTCCTTCTCCATCTGCCGTCTAAGTGCAAATATCCCTCAAGGTCTTCCTCGTCCTCACTTCACTCCTTTCTTTCCCCACAGTCTCATAACTATAGTCGTCACCCAATGCACTCATTCATTCAACAAGTCTATGATGAACAGTCCTGTCTGTCAAGTGCCGTGCTTGGAGCTACAGATGCACAACCATGACTGCCCTCCAGATCTATGGGGAAGAAAGAGCCTATTAAAGGGCGGTCGTGAATGTGAGCTGAGGGCAGCATATGCTGTTCCCACTTCTCTCAATGGGCCATGCATGGGAATTGTTTATCCAACATGTCCTTAACAGGCCCTTCTCTTCCAGGCACCATATGCCTGGGGGAAATAACCAGGCCTCCAGCTGGGTAGCCATGCCAAGCCTCCGACCAGATGGAGCATGTCACCAAGTTCAAGATCAATATCTCTCTTTATATCATTTTCCTGAGGTCTGACTTGGCTGGCAGGGCATGGCAGACCCTCTGAGCCTGAGGGAGGGGCCTCCCATACCCAAGAGCAGATTTCAGGGTTTTGTCATGTCCAGGGTGACTGCAAGGCCAGCTTCCCTAGCCTCTGTGAAATACCCTGTGCCCTGTGGCCCAGGAGTAAGGGGGAAGACTGAGAAGGCATCTCAGATGCTGGGACTTGGAGACTGGAGAGCTAAGACTGTGGGTGAAAGTCACGAGAGGCATGAAAACAGACGTGTTGCCACGTCCCAAGAGGCAGAATTTGACCACCTCCTGCCTCCTAATCTTAAAAGAAGTTCTAGATTAATAAAATCACCTACAAGAGGTAGAAATTCTAAGATGAAGCAGCAGGCCATAATTCAAGTGGTTTTTAAGAGGATTTGGATAATTGTATGGAAAATTCCTAAGCACTAATTAAAAGGAAGTTTGGGAATACTGCGGGCAAGTCCAAAGTTGTTGAACCTCTAAGGTGACATCTGTCAAATGCCCTCTTTCAGAGACAGATGCCAAGACTGGATGAACCAATGGACAATCCTTGGTGGCACTTCTAATGCTCATAAGACAGTGACACCCAGTGCACACCCAAGGGTCTCCACCCCAGTCTGTTCTGGACCACAGGGACATGGCTGGCTTCCACCATCACTAACATGAAATCTGTGGTCGCCAGCCCTCTCTGTGTTGGTGTGTACCCTCCAAGGATCCTTGTCTTTGCTGTGGCATCTTGTCCCATTGATCCTGGGAACCTAGGATTAGGCAGGTTGCCCCACCCCACCCCAGAGCCAGAACCCTCAAAGGAAGACGTAGATGAATACTTACTCTCTTCCTGGAAGGCCAGCGTGGGGAATGCCCTTTGGAAAATAAATGCTGGCCCTTCCTTCCTCTCGTTCCCATATCAGAGGGCTCACACTTTCCCCAAGGTCTGTGTTCAATTCATGGGCTCCAGGGAATGCTTATTCCCAGGCACCCCTGCCAGAGGGGCTACCTGCTTGCATGGCCTCCCTCCTTCAGCCTTAAACTTCAACCAGCAGCCCCCAGCACCCCTGGTACCTCTCCTTGCTCAAGCCTGTGACCGTACAATGGATTAGCTGCTCAGTCGATGTTCTGATTGCCCCCCTCTGCACACCGTTTCCGGTGAGGTTGGGAAGGTGCTTCAGCCCATGGTTGCATCGAGACAGGCAGTCTCCTACCTCACGGCCTTGCACAGCCCCTACGCTGAGCCCAGCAATGGGAGAGGCCCAGAGCCTTGGGTCTGGATTTCTTGTCCAGACAGCAGGATGCCTGCGACTCTTCCCCACCTGTCCTGGTCAAGGGGATCCTTCTAGCTTCCACCGCAATGACTGACCACACATGAAGGCTAGCTGGCCCAGAGAGACGGGCTCTGACACCTGGCAGCCGCCCAGAAGGGCATGCTGATGCCCAGGGCCCTGCCAGCTCCAAGAAAAATGGAAACATAGGTGATTTGAACCTTCAGGTCTTTACCCATCCCTTTCCAATACTCGTATGCTGTCCTCAGTCTCTATCTGTTCATTTATTCAGTCGATAAATAGTCATTAAGGACCTACTACGTGCTAGGTCCTGAGAATACCCGAGGAGTAGGACAAATAGAATTCTTGTCCTTGTGGAAATTGCAAGATGAAGAGGAATAACCTCACTCGCACGCTGGAGTTCAGTGCAAGAACACAGCACTTCTATTTAAGGTGTATATCGGTCCCCTCTGCAGAGTACATTCCAAGACTCTCAAACCTCACTCCATAAGTAACTTTGTGTGGTCTGGCTCGCCCACCGTTCGGTTCTGCCTGCACCCCTGATTTCTGCCCTCTGCTCCCCTTGCTTCCCTGACTATCGCAGCCCCTCCGATGCTTTCGCCCCCTCTGCTTCCTTCGGTACATTTTGCCTTCAATCCACCCCTAGCTGGAAGCAAGAGCAGCAAGACTTAATTTCATTTCTCTTCTTTTCCTTCGGTGAGTCGATCTGTGACAGCCCTTTTTATGCATTTAATTCATTCTCAATTTCTCATAATCAGGGGGAAGGTATCCCCTAAGGTTAGACAAGAGCTTGTCAGAGAAAGAAAAAAAAAAGCAGTGTAAATTCACAGAGGTAATCATGGTCTATCTCCACTTCCCACTGCCCGTGGAACTATTAACTAATATCATTCTCTAATCTTTTTTGTACTTATTTATTTTGTAGCGAGAAACTAGTGTTATAAACACCCCTACTGTCAAAACTTGTCATCCCCATTACCTCAAGGCGGGCTTCATCTCTGTTATTCTAATTTCAGAGTTTCTCAAATTCACAGCCGCTGGAAATTGAGTACAAAATCCATTATCATTTGTATATTTTAATTATGCAAATGAGGCAGCTCAGCTGCGATGTCCTGGACCTGCAGGGACGCCTGACTTGATTCTGGGTGATTACAATTTATCCAGTCGAGTCACTTTAATTGTAACAAGCTAATTACATTGTTTCATTTGGCTTTAACAAAAGAAAAAGAGACAGGAAGCTGGATGTGGCTCAGGGCCCCCAGAACAGACCGCGGTCTCTCCCCAGTGCTGGGGTATGGGTGGCCAGGGGCCTGGGCACAAGATCTCCCTGCCCAGTTGATGGGCTAGTGGAGGACACCAGGGGAAGGGCAGCCCCACGGCCAGGCAGCTAGAGGCAGCTGTCCTCCTGGGCAGAGGCCTGCCCACCAGTGACCTCCGTCAGGGGTGGCAGGGGGACTTGCATTCCAGCCAGCAGTTTATTTATCGGTAAGCCCGACCTTGCAGAAATCAGACCACCTTAGAGAAGGGCCTTTTCCACTTAAGCCCTTTTGGGTCCCCAGCTGATGTCTTTGAGGACCTACCTACCTACTTTCCACTGTTTGTGGATCTGTGCATGTATAATGATCTTTCTGGAAAAATCTGCAGGTTCCTCTTGTCACTGAGCACTGCAGCCAGCATGAATCCCATGGAAGTGATTCATTCCCTTGGTCAGACAGAAGAAGATAGAGAAGGAGGAGAGGGAGAGGAGGGCAGAGAGACGATGGAGGGAATTTGGGGCAAACTCCATTAAGGAGGAAGGATGCTTTTCATTCATTGAGGTCATGTTTTTATTTCTGTGATCAATGATACACACCTCTTCATTTGAACTGGAAATAGCATTTTCTCTTCCAGTCATTACGGCTGCCAGTGACAGAGAAGGTGCTTGGGTTTGTAAGCGCGTTGGATATGTTAGCAGAATGAGGTCCCCAGGAAGCACAAGGCTCATGTATATTACAAACGACCATTCCTTGCAACAGAGTTACAGCAAGACCAGAATCGCACGTTTGCTCCAAGAGTCGCCTATTTACAGGCATTAACTCAAGTCTGGCCATGCAATCTGGGTGTTGCCGAAAGCTTTTATTTTTCTAGTAATTCTTTTGGTTCAGTTCCCTTGGAACCAGAGTCCATGACCTTTCCACCCCTGAGTCTGGGCCAGACAAAAACCCGTGACCTCAGCTGTCTGACACGGGCCAAGAGCTCAACACCAAAGTCCAAAAGTGAGATGAACAGCCTAGCAACGTCAGCAGATCAATTGATCAACAAATACTTAATGAGGTTTATTGAGAGTCCACTCTCATCATGGTCTCTGCTCAAGGTGTTACACTCCAAAGACCGGGACAGGGCTCCCACCTTTAAAAGGGGTGGGGCTGGGTAAGCAGTCTGAGGGGGGAGACATCTGCAGCTGCAGCCGTGTTTGTGACCCTCAAGTTTGCTGTGGCAGGGGCTGGGCTCCAGGTGAGGCAGACACTGAGCAGGGTCAGAGCAGCGGTCCTGGTGTCCTCTGTCACAGAGATGGCCTTGGTTCGAATAGGGCTTGCAGGTCCAGTGGAACAACACGGCCAGAGGCTGGGGCCCCACTGCGGGGAAGAGACGGCTGGGAAGGCCAGTGGGAAGAAGGGAACATTGACGAGCCAGGAATGCCAGCTGAAGGGGTTTGGAGCTAGCCTTGTGAAGTTGAACACGTGACGCAAGGGCCAAATGACATGTCTGTGCAAATCTGTACATCGGTGAGCCAAAGGACTCTGGGGGATGGAGAGTGTGAACAGCTGACTGACATGGAGCCATGTCAACGGGATTCAGGACGACATGCGTCTCAGTGAGGATGGGGGGAGGCTGGGACCTGGTTTGAGAAGGTTTTTGGAAGGATAAGGTTGTATCTCAGCGGCTAAGCAGGAGGAAGAGACTTGTGAAAGGAAGAACAGCATGGGCAAAGGTGTAGAGGGCAAAGGTATAGAGGAAAGAGCAGCGGCAGGTGGGGCCAGAAGCTGGAAGGAGCTAGATGCAGAGGTGGCTGGTGGGCACAATGGAAGCAGAGACTGCGTGCCTCTGCCCGTGGAACCTCCCAGCTCCACGTGCCAGAGTTCTAGGTTGGCAATTTCTTATCCTTTCCCTGATGGCTGGACTCCCAAAAGAGGAAACCCGGGGTCATGTCCAGCATGGGGTTGTCCCATGAACAAATACATGTGGGAGGAAAAAGATAAGGAAGAAAGGATGGAAAAAAAAGAGGGAGAGAGGAACGGAAGGTTAAAGGAAGGAGGGAGGGAGAAGGGAGGTGAGAAAGAAAATAGCACATGGTTGGGAATGAGGAGATGAAGTTTCTTCTCCCTACTCCCTACCAGCCACCTGGGGGGTGGAGATGATGTCACTGAAGAGTTCAGCACCTGCTTCCTGGTCTGTCAAAGGTGGTGGGGTGTGGGGACAACATGAGTATCTGTCATGACCCTTCCAGACCTAGATCTCCTGAATCAAGACTTTGGTGTGTGTGTGTCTCACTAGGCGGTGTCCGTCTCTGCTTGGAGATACTGCTCTGCATTGGGGTGAGTGGTTGGTACAAAAAGAAAAGAAACATTGAGGCTGCTGCTTCTGCCTGAATTCTCCAGCTCTAAGTAAATTAGAGCCAGATGCCCAGTTCCTCATCGCTCCATCAGATGACTCCATGGAGTAATTATAATACTTTATGGGCATTAACTCACTGATTCTCATCATGCCCTGGGAGGGAAGCGCTCAGATCATTATCCTCCCTGTACCCAGGGAGGGGGGCGCATCTCATTCTCTCCATGTGTGCATCCCGACAGCACCTGGCCCCTGGATGCACTGGATGGGGAGCGCCAGGACCAGCCGTGCTCCAGGAAGATGGATGAGCCGGAGTCAAGGTTCTGGGAGAGGGAAAGCAGTGATGGTGGGGGAGGCAGGTCCAACAGCAGAGGGATGAAAGAGACGCATGGAGAGGGAGGGAAATTGGCGGTGGTATCTGAGTGAGGCAGAGAACCAATTACAGATCCTGGAACAGTCTAGGCTCGGAAGAGGAAGAGAAGGAGGCAGAAAGCACTGAGGCCAATTTGGGGAGGCAGCCTGGACCAGGAGGAGCGTGAAATCGTGATGAGGAGGCCAGGCCAAAGGGCCTCAGGAATGTGCCCATCAGCTCTTCACTCCTCCATTCCAAACCACCACACGTGGGGGCAAATCTTAAGCAACTTTCCATCCCAGGAAGTCTTCTGAGCATTAAATTTTGGAACTGAGCTAACATTCAAGCTTAGACTATCTCCTTATTTCACTGATCAGGTAACTGAAGCCCAGAGAGGGGGAATCGGTGACCCATGGTCACACAACATGTGGGTACAGCCTCTGGGGCTGGATCACACATCTACTAACTCCCACTGGCTTGACTTCACCTTTGCCTCTTTCTCTGAGTCCCTTCTCACACAGGAACGCTATCGCCTGGCACTGGGTTTTATGCTCTCATACAATTCATTCATCCCCTCCCAGTGAATCAGAAGACTGGTGTGGGCCAGAGCCATGCTTGGGCATCCCTTGCGGCAGCCTGGGAGTCTGACCCAGAACTGGAATATAGCGTGGGGAAGGACGGCATCCAGGGTGAGGAGAGCATGTTCGGTGTCCCCACCAGCAGTGCCAAACCTCCAGGAAGGAAGATCAGAAATGTTGGGGTGGGAAGGGAAACCACTCAGAACAAGCAATGGTGTCTCCATGATCGCTACTGAAACCACCAGCCGAGCAGCCCATGAGTGTTCACGCAGATGAACTGTGAACAAGTGGGGTCTCCCTGCCCCAGCGAGCAAGTGATGTTTCAGGAGCTGGAAGACTCAGGAGAATGTTCTGGCATTTCCGTGGCCTCAGGATTATGCTTGAGTCCCCGGATCACCTTCAGGGTTCATTCACAGCCTGTCCCCATTTTCAGATGCACATGGGAATGTGAAGCCCATCCTCGCAGTAACTACTCATGGTAGCCCCACTTCACAGATGGAAAAACTGAGGCTGGGCCAGATCAGTAAACCTGCCTGAGTGATGCCACTGTCTGGGCAAGGCCGGGCCCAACCCCAGTGAGTTCACCTCCAGGCTCACATTGCCAACCACTTGGCTCAGCTGCCACAGGTCCAGGATTGTTCTTTCCTACTTGGACCTCTGTAGTCCTATGTTCCCCTCAACATCTGCTTCCCTGCTGCTTCTCTGATGGTAATCTCATTCAGATAAAGAAAAACAACAACCAAACAACCAAACAGAAAAACACTCCCTCAGGAACCAGTGTGCCTGGCTTCACGTGAGGCAGACGAGAGGACCCTTGTGAACCTGGAGAGGCAGGAGGACACCATTCAGACCAGGGTCAAGGTGCCCAGCCAGGCATCTGCGGCTAGAGGGGGCAACCATCCTCAGCCAAGGAGGTCACACCAGGGGAGGCCAGCCCACATTGGGCCAACAAAAAACTTAGACTTGGTGTGGGAGACAGGAAGACATTTCAACAAAAAGGCAAGAGCTGGAGAGGAAGGAAAACTTACTCCTCTTCAAGCCGAGGGAATATTTTTCCAGACACAGTCTTTGTCTCTTACCACCCTTCCACTTATTCCACCCAAGCCTGGCTTTAGGCGGCCTGGGCGCTGCCTTGTTTTAGATTGTTTTATGGGGGTGATTTTTCTCTTCGGCTTCCGTCTACACAGAGTCCGAGTCCGTAGTTCCACCCTGGCATTGAATGCCAGCAGTCTCAAAGATGGGGAGTCTGCTCAGCCTGGTCCCACCCTTTCCAGGGACCCCCATGATGAGGCTACCCCCAGACACACCCTGCAAAGCTGACCCAGGGCTGCGCTGCCCTCTGCTCTCTCGGTGACTCAGAGAGAGAGGCAGACATCCCCTTCCTGGCTGTCCACACCTGCCATGCAGTAGATGGTGGCTCTAAATAATTAATGAGAACCATTTTGTAATGCGCTGACCCCTGAACATTGCACATCACTCATTCTGATACTCCTGCTCTCCCCTGCTCCTTCTCCATCTCTCTCATTCCGACAGCTCAGCCTCCTCTCTTGGGCACCCCACAAACAGCACAGCAGCGGGACCCCTGAGCCACATCATGGCAGCAAAGGTGTTTGGCCTTGGAGATTCCTTTGGTAACACAAGTGGAATGGTGCGCATGGCTGGTGGGGGGAGGTGTTGATGCTGGGGCCTCCTTGATCTCCTGCGATCCACCCAGAAGCTCTGGGGCGGGGGGGCGGGGGGGCGGGGGGGGGGCAACCAGAAGAGCCATAGGCCTGGAAGAGGAATCAGATGGCAACCAGGGTGGCTCTGCCCAGCAGGGGACTGTATGGGTGAGGTTCTGATCTCTTTCTTATAAAAGAAAGATCTGAAACCCATATGACCAAATGCTAACTTGTGCTAATTCTGGCCAGGTAACGAAGCATTTCTACTCTGCCCTTTCCTGAAATTTTGGGATATTTCATAATTAAAGCACAATAAGATCCTCACATAATGAATGACCCAGACTGAGTCATCAATATTTGTGCTCATCCCCAAAGGAGACCTGTTTGGAGCTGAAAATGATGTGAAGGGAGGCTCAGCAACTCCCTCTCACACCAGTGTGTGTGCACAGTTGGTCTGCAGCCTGGGCCACACTCAAGGGAAGCCCTCCTAGGTACCAGGAACTAGAGGAGAGGGTGAAGGCAACCCAACAGGACAACTGGCAGCACTGGAAACTGAATGCCAGCATAATCTGGTCAAAACTGTTTTTTCCTGGTATATTTTGGGGCACATAACTGGCACCCAATAAGTCCCTGCTATGGAGCTGAGTAACCAAGTCCTAGCTGAGGCCTAAGTTCCTGAAGAACAGATTGTGGATCTTATATTTTTTTGATGTCAACTTCAGCCCTGACTTTGTCCCCCAAAAGCCTCATTTCTTGGTGTTGCTGTGACCTTCCTATCCTTTATGACTCTTATAAAAAGCAGGAAGTCACCTCTGCAGTTCTGCATCCACCCCTCCTTTGCAGGAAGTGGGGCCTATAAACGTGAGGCTCCTTGGAGAGCAGCCCAAGTATGATTGTGAACCCCATTCAGTAGTTTTTTTAGTAAAACAAACAGGAAAAACAAATCACGTTTTTCCCAGTTTCAGCCCAAATAATCCCAGCGCTGGGACTCGAAAACTCCAGGCCCTGGGAGAGGCTCGGATAATCACACTGATGGGTTTCCAAACGATTGTCGAGAAGTGATGAACCAGTACACAGCACAGCCAGCATCTCTCCTCCCAGGCCCTGGTTGATTTTGGTGAGGTTCTTGGTTCCACTTCTGAAGATCCCACCTTTGGCCCAGGAACTTGGGCTCTGACAGTTGTTCTGGCCTTTAAGAACCTCTCCTGGTTCCTCTGCCCAGCCCTCTTCCCCATACACCCAGCACGTTCCTCTCACCCCCACCTGTCCTGTCCTGTAGAAGGATCACAGAGCTAGTAACGTTTAGTCCTAGTTCAAGTCAGTATTTGTCCTGCATGGAAGGCTCTATGTGCATCATCATTGCAAGGGCAATAAAGATAAGCAAAATGTCATCCATGTCTCAAGATGATGGACCTCGTGGTGCCAGAACGCACTGCATAAAAAGGGAGAATAAAGCAACAGTCATTCTGGAAGCATAAAAGGGGCTTTGGGGGCAGAAGCCAGAGGATGGGACGTTATTCTGAAAGCAATCAGTGCTTCATAGAGGAGGTTGGGCCTTCAAGAGCAGGCTGGATTTTGATAAGCAGAGACAGGGCAATGTGGAAGGGAGTGCAAGAAAGAAGGGGGGTGTTTCAGGAGGAGGAAGCAGGAGGGGCAATAGACAGTCAGGTGCAAAAGCCAAAGGCATGTTGAGAGCATAGGGGGATTGCCCTAGCTTGTAGGCAGGCAGGATGTGAAGAGTAAAGTGTTTTTGCTTAATCCCATAGGCAGGAGAGAGCCATTGAATGTGCTGGGGGCTTTAAGTATGTTCTTTCCGGGTCTCTGTAAGTGAGAAGAGAGGTAAGATTATCTGGTGGGAAGAAAAGAATGCTATACCTATTACAATAAGTCACTATTGATGGAATTTCCATAGTGAAATCTTGAGGCAGCTCAAGGGAAATTGGGGAGATACAGTCATTCTTCAAATCAAAGCATTTTGAAAACTCAGCCAATATTTCTTTAGGGCCTACAAGGAGCTGGACACTGTGACAGGGATTCTACAGAGATTGTTCCTTTGGATCCTAAAAGGTTGGATGCTCCTCTACCATTTTACAAAAGAAGAAACAGATTCAAAATCGTTCAAGGTTACAGAGCAGCAAGTGGTGAGGTCAGAATTAGTGTCCACCTCACTCCAACACCTCTGATATTCCCATCACTCCTTGCTGCTCTACCTTGCATGCACACAGCCAGCCTGCCCTTCTGCATCAAGCACCAGCCAGGAGCCAGGCAGCAGCCAGAAGGCAGCTTTCATTTGGGGGCAAGGGCAAGGTTAATGGAAGGTTGCTGGCCTGGGAGGGAGTGGTGGCCTGAGGTGAAGCTCTCCTTGAGAGTAATCAGCTGTATGATCTTGGACACATTACTTCACCTCCCTGGTCTTCCTCATCTGTAAAATTAGGACTAGAGCCATGACTGGGAAATTGTTGAGCAACAAAACCTTTTACTTCAAAGTGAAATTATAACACAGTGAACCACAATAACACAAAAGAAAAGATTGATGCTGGCGTAGGGTGTGGGGAGGGCAAAGGTCTAGATGCAGCACACAGGGTTTTTAATCTGCATTTAAAAGCTGCCAATTACATGTCTTGGCTGGTGTGGTTCAGTGGACTGAATGCCGGCCTGAGAACTAGGGGGTCGTTGGTTGGATTCCCAGTCTGGGCACATGCCTGGGTTGTGGGCCCGGAGAGGCAACCGTGTTGGTGTTTCTCTCCTTCCCTTCTTCTCTCTCTAAAAATAAATAAATAAAATCTTTTTTAAAATAATAAATAAAATAAATAAATAAATAAATAAATAAAAGCCGCCTATCACGATTGAGAGAACAGAAGTTCGAAGAAGTGAATAAATCGGGCAGGTCACTTAGCTGGCTCGGCATCCTTGCTCAAAGCCTGTGCTCCCACCACTGCACCCTTCTATCTTTCTGGCAGGAGCCAGGCTAATGCTTCATTTAAGATGGCACATTTACAACAAGCCATCAGACACAAAAGTTAAGGTTCTTAATGGCAATAATCCCCCACATTGTCCCATGCTGAATGAGAGACTGCTAGGTAGGCAGATATAAATATAGACTTTATTATACTACATCACAAGGCAGGAGAGTTAATGTTGCTGGGAGAGCATTCATTTCCACATTTCCTTACTTTTGCATGTCTTAATTTGCAACTTAATGTGGCATTATCATAATTTTTTGCATTATGTAATGATTAAAGTGAAGTGTATCATATTTATTGATTTATTTGATTTATTTAAAATGTAACCATTGCCCCAGGGCAGGTATATGTACAAAATACAATGCAACAGTTAAATTGAATCCGGCAGATAAATTCCCCATTAAGGAAAGACATTTCAGGACTGTCAAGACAATGAGAAATGTCTTCCCAGAATCATCAGGAGGGAAGGAATCTTGAGAGATCATCTGGTCCAATCCTTTGCCTCAGGCAGAGTTGCTCCTAAGCTCCCCAAAACTGAGCACCAACCAATGGAACTTCCTGAAATCTCTAAGGAGAAAGGCATTCTACCATATTCTCCTACCTCTGGCTTTGGCCCCCAGATGAACATCTCCTTCCCGGTTCAATCCAGCCCTTTGTCCCTGGAATCCATGCTCCCAACATCTCACTTCTTTGGTCCATAATCATCGTATCCTCAGAATCCATTTCTCACTCCATTTCTTGCTTATCTATTTCTTATTCCATATCTCAACCTCCTAAAAAGACCCATGTTGGGACATCAGGTTCTCTTCACAGAATCTCAGGGTCTTCCAATGAGAAAGGGGACTGACCCAGCACCCCACGCAGGGCAGGAACTTCTCAGACACATCCCCAAGTGCTGGGCATGCAGTCTTTGCTGGGGCCTCCCAACGCTGAGGCACCCGTCGCTGATGGGGAGACTCTAATTTTGAATCTGACACTGTGAGTGTGCCTACTCCCTGTAACTTTCTCTCAGCCCAGCCTAGGATCCCATTCTTTTTTCCATTGTTTTTCTGGGACTTAGCATCTTGGATAGAATGAACTTCCACTGCAAATGTTTGACGAAGTAATCAGGAGTTAGTGACCCAGGAGTTAGTGATGGGACCACAGCCTCCCCAACCAGGACTTAGACATAAAAGATCATGTTGTCAACAGCTAAGGAGGATTCCCAAACATTCTGCTACCAAGGATGGTAAGTTCTTGATGAATCCCACCTATTTCATTACCCCATGTACCCTTGGGCCACTAACGCCTGGACACCAAGAAAAGCCTTATTTCTCTACTCATCCAGAGAGCAGTTCCTGAATACCCTACATCATCCCATCCCTTTATGCCAGGGGCATAAAGCAGAATAAAAAAATAGCTCTTCTCACACATATCTGGAAAGAGTGCAAAGAAGTTCAAGTGCTTTGGAAAACTGTTCAACGGTAGCCACGAACGCATATGAATCTCCTGTCACTCAGTAATTCCACTCTGAGGCATAGACTCTGCAGAAACACACGTGTTCACCAAAGGACCTGCGCTGGATATTCAGAGCAGCACTACTCGTAATGGCTAAAACCAGAAACTCCCCAAATGCCCATCAGCAGTGGAATGAACAAATAAATACAGTGTGGCGTATTCCCACAGTGGACTTTTGGACAGCAATGAGAATGAATAATCTACAACCACACACAACAATAGAGGTGAATTTCACAAACAAGATGCTGAGCAAAAGAAGCCAGACAACAAGGGTGCGTGCCATGCGATTCTATTTACATAAAGCACAAAACCAGGCAAAATGGAGCGAGGCTTGGAAGTCGGGATGGTGGCTGCCCTGGGGTGTGGCAGAGGTGGGAATGGGGCGTAGGGTGGGCTATCAGAATGCTGGTGAGGTGCTGTTTCTTGACCCAAATGCTGGTCACATGAGTGCGCTCGGTTTGTAAGCATTCAGCAAGCTGCATTCTTAGGAGATAATGTATCTCAGTGGATGTCTGAAACCACGGATAATACTGAACCCTATTTATACCATTTTTTCTTACATATACACACCTATGATGAAGTATAATTAGACACAGTAAGAGATTGACAAGATTTGCTACAATAAAATGGAACAATTATGACAACATACTGTAATAAAGTTACGTTAATGGCAAAAAACAGTTTTTAACAAAACATTCTGGCCTAGGATGGCGATTTATGAGACAGAGACAGGCTAAAAGGCGCTGTCTTTGTCTGCTCAGGTTGTCACAACAAAATACTGCAAACTGGGCGGCTGAAACAACAGAAACTCATTTTTTAGCAGCTCTGGAAGCTGGGAGTCTAAGGCCAGGATGCCAGCCTGGTCACGTGCTGGTGAGGACTCTCTTCCCGGCTTGTAGATGACCACCTTCTCATTGTATGTTCACACAGCCTTTCCTCGGTGTGTGCTCAGAGAGAGAGAGAAAGACAGAGAGAGAGCTTTCTCTCTTCCTCTTCTTACAAGGCCTTATTTAACCTTAGTTATGACCTAAAAGTTCTATCTCCACGAACAGTCACATAGGGTTTCAACATGTGAATTGTGAGATGACGTGATTCAGGCCATAGAAAATGTCATGTAACAGGAGCATTCAATGAAGCACAAAAGCTGTCACTAGACAGCGTGGGAGACAAACACGCCAAATGAAAGTCAGTAAGTGGAGAGAAAGACCAGCTTGCCCAGTGCTGACATGGTGAGGACCATCTTCCTGGAAAAGGAAGCACATGAGGACTTAGTGGAGGAGCAGAGAGAGGAGGGGTCCATGTGGGAGGCAAGGACACGCGCTGAGGAAGCACCGTATGTGCAGATCACAGGGAGGTGGCCAGACAATACCAGTGTGATTGCAAAATGTGTCATCTCCTGCTGGGCTGTGCATGGAAGGGTGATGAATGCAGCAGAGGTTAGAGGAGAGGCCGGGAACTGGAAGGAGCATAGAGGGGAGCAGGTCCAGCTGCCAGCAGGGGAGTAAGTCCTGTTGGGTGTGTGATCACTGGGAAGTCAAGGAGGTCCTGTGCCAGAAGCTGGATGTCTGGCAGGCAGAGAGCACGAGGGGAGAAGGAATAGGCAGCGTCTGGAGTGTCAGGCGGGGAGGGTGAGGACAGGTGTGGAAGATGGCAGCAACAGTATCATGCAGCAAATGGGAGTGGGGGCCAGACTGCACACATCAAAGGTTTGACCTTGATCTCATGGGTCATTTTAAGGAAAGGATGAGTACACAGTTGGCTCACAAAAAGGAGGCCTTGGCCATGCCTTGGCTTGCAGCCCTGCTAACACCGATCTGTTGATGTAGCAGTGACTGATCCTGCTGAATAAGTACTCCTGTGCAGTGGCTGAATGCTTATCCAAATGTCATCTAGTCATTTAACCAAGAATGTGTCACAGGATCTCAGACTCCCCAAGTTGGAAGAGGCTGAGAGTCACTAATCTAGCACCTCCCACTAAGGCTTGCCCTTCCCTCAGGAGTTAAATGAATCAAATCTGTATTTGAATCTCCGTAGAAATATTCTTTTAAAAAAAACATTTTATTTTATTTTTTGTAAAGAGAGGGAGAGAAACATCAATGCGAGAGAAAAACATCAACCGTTGGCCTCACATGCACCCCAACCAGGACCCGGACCCACAACCCAGGCATGTGCCCTGACCAGGAATCGAACCAACAGCCTTTTGCTTTGTGGGATGACACTCACCCAACTGAGCCATGCCAGTCAGGGCTCTGTGAAAATATTTCTAACTACACTTGCCATGGTTTTCAAAAAGTAGTGCTGGTTAGTGCTGGAGGCTTGGTTGGGGGAAGGGATGCCTGGAGGGTTAGACCCTGCCCTGGTACAGGCCACGGCAGGCATCCACGCCGAGGCAACGCTGGTGCCACAGGATAGTGGGAGACAGGCTCCAGAAACGCGGAGTGACTCTACACAGCCACGTCGTGGGCTGAGCTTATAGTTTTCTTAAAACTTTACAAACGTGGCAGCTTGAGTTCCCCTCACCAGCCGTACTCAGTCTCCTGGCTCTACCTACAAAAGGCAAGCCAGGAAAGGGCAGAAATAGGCAGGCAAAGACCCACTGACAAGGCAGGAACACCCTCCCTGCAATACTGTGTTAATACTGGAACTCTTTTTTAATTGAGCTATAATTGACATATAACATTATATTAGTTTCAGGTGTACCACATAATGATTTGATATTAGTATACTTTGCAAAATGATCACCACAATTAAGTTTAGTTAACATCCATTACCACACGTAGTTACAATTTTTTCTTGTGATGAAAACTTTTAAGACCTACTCTCAGCAGCTTTCAAATGTTCAATCCGGTACTATTAACTATAGTCACCACGCTGCACATCACATCTCCAGGACTAATATTTCGTAACTGGAAGTTTGTACCTTGGAACTCCTGCTTTCAGGCTACGATTCCTCTCAGAAACACTCAGCCCAGGAGACTTTTC
The DNA here is from genome assembly GCA_007922815.1 of Macrotus californicus. Taxonomy (NCBI): domain Eukaryota; kingdom Metazoa; phylum Chordata; class Mammalia; order Chiroptera; family Phyllostomidae; genus Macrotus; species Macrotus californicus. The sequence goes on from VMDR010006222.1 coordinate 39,571, forward strand.
AACTCAGGAGGAATGAATTCACCAGCAACTCTCCTTGTCGGGAGATGGCACAGGTGAATGTTTTTTTTCCTCTCCCAATTTTTGGAGGCTGCCAGCATCATTGGCTTGTGGCCCCACCAGTCCAGTCTCAGCCTCCACCTTCACGTGGCCTTCTCCTCTGCGACTGCCTGTAGTCTCCCTCTGCTACTCTCCTATAAGGATACCTGGAACTGCATTGAGAGCCCACCACATAATCCGGGTAATCTTCCCATCTCAAAACCCTTAACTCAATCACATCGTTTGCCAGGTAAGGTAGTAGGCACAGGTCCCAGGAAATGGGAAGGGTCCCTGGGAGAGGGACAGTTTTTAGCCTACCATATTGTAGAGGAAAGGCAGAAGGCGGACACCATCCTGGCTTATGGTTTATGTAGGTTAGACAAGTTTGAAGTTCCGTCTGCATCGGAATCACTTGGGGAGCTTTCTAAAAGTGAATTTCTTAAAGGGCTCCCATTCCTCTACCCCATGCAAGCAGAAAAGGAATGTGAAATTCTGTGTGTACCAATATAAAAATATCCAACATATGCTAAGTGAAAAAAGTGAGCTGTGGAACGATGTATATAGTATATGCTATATTTTTTAACAAAACTGGGTGAAGGAAAATAAGAATCCATATTCATATGTGTTTTTATGAGACACTCCAAGAGAGTACCATGGAAGCACCAACTGTGCTAACACAGCAGGGAGAAATGTGCTGATGGGGGATGGGGCACATTGTCACTGCATAGCTTTTACAGTTTTTATATTAAATAAAATTGATTTTTAAAAGTGCCCCAGGTGATTATAACGAGCCTTGTTAAGAAGCACTGGTTTGGGGCAAACGAGGAAATGGCCCTTTAAGGTGTCTACCCGTTCCGACAGGTGGATGATATAGGGAAGTGGCATTTGTATCTTTGTGCCATTGACTCTCCAGCAATAAAGTTCATGCTAAAATATGAGCGCACTCACCCAAGGCCGGCACAATTCCTAAGGAGTATGTCTAAGACAGCGAACCACGGCAAGTGCTTCCTGAACCCCAGGTCACAGCTAGCTGGTGCCAGAACCAGGGGAGACCCACCCACAAGACCACGAGGGGGAGTCCTGGGCCTCAGGGATGGCCCAGCATGGTCTTTTCAACATTCCAGCAGGAAACCCTTTTCCTTTCTAGTGTCATGAATGCTTCTCCCAAGTGATCATTGAGTGTCCACTTCCTTCTGGGGACACACAAAGACACGTTCCCAGAACATTCTTTTTGCCCACTGTCTTCTGCGAGCCGTGGTCTCCTGCCCACCCCATTTGCCATCCCAGCTCCAAGCCACAAAGAGATGCCCATTCACAAGGCTGGTCAGCTGGGACTTGGACCTAGAGAATTACATGTTAAAAAAAAAAAGAGGAGTCAGAATGATGCCCTAAGGGTTCAATCTTCCCTCTCCATTGTCAGAGCAGAAGGGGGAAGGGCTGCTGCATGAAAGCCAGATTAACCTGGACCCAGGGATCTGCAGGGCTGGGCTTGCAAGGAGCTGGGCAGGGAAGGTGCCAGGAGGCATGAGCAGGATGGACGTGGGGACAGGCACAAAATGGTCACATATTCAGAGGTGAGAGGCAGCCAGTGACCTGCAGCTCTCCTCTCCTGCTACTTCCACTTGCCCCAGCCTAGCTCACCCATCCCCTGCACACACCGGCACAAGTACACATTCACACACCAGCAGGCTCACACACACAGGCACATGCACCCAGGAGCTGACAGGCACTTCATACCCACAGAAACAAATGGTTCAGGCATAGGAGTCAGGTTTATTCCAGGCTTTTCAGGTCCCGGCCTGCCACTTCCTCAGCTGTACAGTTCTAGGCAGGTCACTTCTTTTTGATCCAAATCACTCTCTGGACCAGTTTGCTCATTTGTATTAGCTCTTACCAGTATTACCTCCAGGTGCTTCTAGAACCCAGCCACTTCTTACCACCTCCATTGCTACCACCCTGGTCCAAGCCACCCTCGCCTCTTGCCTGAGTTATCCCAACAGACCCCTTACTGACCTCCCTGCTTCCACCCTTGCCATCTATAGTCTCTTCAGGCATCAGCCAGAGGGACCTTTCAAACCTAAGTCAGATCATGTCACTCCTCAACTCAGAGACCTGCAATGGCTCCCCAGCTCACTCAGAGCAAAAGGCAAAGTCCTTGCAAGGGCTGCCAGGCCCTTTTTGGTGTCTGTCACACTCATCCCACACCCATCATCTCTCTAAACACCTCCTATGATTACCATCTACCGTCCTCCCCAATGCTGCCCCAGCCTCTGGCCTCCCTGCCATACTTTAAATCAGGGCCTTTGCACGTGCTGTTCACTCTCCAGGAATAAAAGAGCAGAGAGAGGTGAGATTTGATCTGGGCCTCCTAGGGAAGAAGGCATAGGGTTCTTCTTCAGGGGTTAGTGTGCAGGGAGAAGGCCATTTGCCCTGAGTCCAGTGCTTTTCACTTTGCATTTGCCTTTCCTAGGATGGGACCAAGATAAGTGGCCATGGCATATACACAATCTATAAGCCACTTCTACTAATAATGAATATGCTAGTGGCACTATCCCATAACTCTGTAGACCTTGTAAATTTTTGTTTTCATAGTAGTTACTATATTCACCTTCACCATCATGTTATACAAGCAGCAGAAAAGGAGATATAATCTGAGTTTTACAGATGAGGAAAAAGAGGCAAAGTCAGGCTCTGCAGCTGACTTACGCCACAGGCTGGGGCTAGCCCGCACTCATGCCGATGATCCGTCCTTAAAGGGCCAAATCTGCCTCCCCACCAAGATGTCCTCCTTCTGAAGCTGAGAGGTGGGCCCTAAGCCTTGAGGTTTGGCTGTTCATTACGGCACATTCCCCACACCATCGGGCTCACAGTCGGTATAAACACAGACCAAGAGGCTGCAAGAGAGTTCCCTGTTCAAACTGCTCCTTCTCCTGTGGCATCTCAGGAATGGAAAAGAAAGGGGAGCCATTGATCTCCAGAGAAGAATTCAAGGACGGTGGATTCTTAATGGCAGGGTGGGGGTGAGGGGTGTTGGTGTGATGGGCACAGAAACACACCACCTAGATCCCTCTTCAAGAAGGACTGGCGGCCACAGCCACCAGGAGAGGGGTCAGCAGTCAGCCCAAGGCCGTCAGCCCCCTCAGGCTCACCTCAGCTGCAGAGAGCTGCCCTGCTCAAAGCCATGCCCTTCCAGGGGCATCCCACATCCAATGACTGACGAAGGCAAGACTATACAGGCCAGGCTATTTCAGTCCAATGTAGGACAACTCCAAGGAGCCACTTCCACCCCAGAGCCCCGCCAGGACTCACCCAGCCTGTGGTCGGATTTGCGTCATGGGTTGACTTCTCTGCAAAGGGGAATCCTACCAGCAAGTGCCGATATGGAACTGATGGACTGTCAGGGATGGAGTGGTGTGGCCTCTCAGGACAGCGGCTGGCAGTGCCCCTGGACACTGGTTTTTTGTTTGTTTTTTGTTTTTAAGTCAATATTATTTTATTGTTTATGCTGTTACAGTTGTCCCAATTTTTTCCCCTTCAACCCCCTCCTCCCAGCCCGCCCCTTACTTCCATAGTCAACCCCCACACCGTTGTCCATGTCCATGGGTCCTTCATGTATGTTCTTTGACTAATCCCTTCAGCCTCATTCAAACAGCTGGCTCTGCCTAAGCCTGACCTTTCCCCATGACCAACCTCAGAGGTGCCTGTTGCCATGGCTCCTGAGTCTATTCCCTTCTCCATCCTGCTCCCTCCCTCTTGGGGGTGGGGGCACTCATCCTTTGTTTTGTAAGTTTCACCCAGGAAGCAGAAGATATTGTTTACCAGCACAATTCATTGGAATCCTTTGTTCCCACTACAGAGCCAGTTAAACAAAGACAGGGCAGGGTAATAATTATCTGTCCAGATGGCAGCCAGCAGCCAACCCAGGGGGAATTAGATTTCTCAGGCCAACCCTACTGGGGCTCCTAGGAAACAATTTACTCTTTCTCTCAACCTCCCCAGATCAACTCAAGATCACTTTGATCACTGAGAAGTAGTCCTTGTTATAGGAGGGAATTAGATGGAATGAAACAAGCCAACTCAGGGTCAAAGACTGGGCCTCTATTCTTCCTTCACTCTCTTGGCTACAAGACCTGAAGCAGTTCACTTACTTTCTTTTGTTCGGTTTCTTCATTTGTAGAAGAAAATAATAATGGATGCCTGTTTCAGTAGAAGAATGCTTTCAGCTGCAAGTAACCAAAAACCTCAATTCTCATTGCCTTAAGTCATAAGGAAAGTTGTCACCTTACTTAGCCAAGTCAAAGGAGGTAGTTCCAGGTGTGGCTCAGTGGTGTCACTGAAGTCCTCATTTCTTTCCCTGTCTCAGCTCTGTTTCATTTAGTGTAACATTTGTTCCCCTCATGTTCACCACAAGGCTGCCAGTGGCAGCCAGGGCTACATGCTTCCTTGTTCCCAGCCAGCAGGAGGGAAAGAAGAACTTCCTCCATCAAAAGGACTCCAGTCCTTGCCTTCAGTCAGATTGGGCCTATAACCACCTTCCCCATCCACTGCCAGGGGGCTGCCAGTTTCCAGTGGCTGAGAGTCATGAAGATTTTCCTCTGAAGCTGAGGTTTATGTCAACCAGGGTTCAGTTTGAAAGGAAGAGTAGATAGAATGAATGCTGGGTAGACTACTAACTAACAGTGTCCTGCAAATGCCCCATCTAGACCACAAGCACACTAGCATGATGTCTTTAGTAGGGAAACCACTGGACACCACCAAGTGATGTGCAGAATAAAGTTGAGGGTCATCTGTAACTGCCAGGTGGTATTATGAAGAGCAAAATGAGAAGAGCTGAACAAAAGCCAAGTCATTTGGAGCATATGCCTTATTGATTGTGTTTTTCTTTGAAGGAATTTGCATCTTTGTTCCTATCCACCTCATATGGGGTATTCATGGTTACTGCATTTCAGGGTCTTCATGTTATCTTCCCAGAGCAGACATTGCTGGCTGCCCACTCAATAACCAACCAATTGCTCCAAAAGTGTGTGTGTGTGTGTGTGTGTGTCTCATTCTCTTTCAGACACACACATACACACTTCTTGGTGGCTGAGAGAGCCTCAATTTTGTTCAAGTGTCACCCTCTACCAGGACATATATTCAGGAAAGAAGACTCTCCTTCCCCAGGCCACCGAAGAGTCAAACATTATTGGCCTAGGCCAATCACAGTTGACATGATTGATTTAGTGTGAACATTTGAGCCAATCTTGGCCAATGAGACCTAACAAAAAGTCCATTGGGAGACTTCAGCTAGTAAAATAAATGGAAGGAGCCCCTATTGTAACTCATTCATCAAGGAGAGAGGTCCACTGACGGTCTCCTCCAGCAGCAACACCCTCGGATGCTGTGTCTTCAAGCATGGGATGCCCACAGGCTTTTTTGCTCATCTCTTCTCAGGAGGCAAGGAACCTGGGATGAAGTCTCAAGGCCCTTCCCTAAAACCAGGGTCCACTTCTGGATTATTAGATTCTCTCTCCTCACGTGTCTTACCCCATGTTGCCTAATCTTTACCTTTAGTCCCAGGTATGAATGGGAGCAGAAGCATGGGTGATGAAAGCCAGCTACATTCTACCTAAATTATATTCTCAAAAGCTGAGGACTTCTAATTTCACAACCTGTACAAGTTGCCTTAAAGACATCCATAAAGGACTAATGTCACTAGAGAAAAACTATAAGGTATATCTGGACCATGTGACACTCTTAACTTTTAAGGAAACACAAAGATGAAATCACCTAATAAAGAATCATTCCGTAGACACTGACAAAGCCCCTGACCTCTTCGTTCTCTGGATTCTTGCTCTCCAGGCCAATTCTGACCTTGGGAACTTTCTGGGCCCAGCAGGCTATAATGAGCCCAACTGAACTTAATGAGCATATCATTATTCATCTCTGCCAAGAACTGAAAAAGAAAAGCACGGCATGGCAAACAATGTTACAGACACACACATACACTAAATAATAAATATTTCTTGACTCAGATGTTGCCAAAAGCAACCAACAAGATGCCTCCCGGAGGCATCTGACAGGAATGAGATAAGGAAGGGGGGGGTGGCTTCCCTGCCCCCAAAAAGTGCGATGTAATTGGAAATTTTCCATGTTCCTGGGCTCAGTATCACCAGCCCTAATTTATCATCATCTTCATATATTCTTATATAAGTAGTAATACATATCACCCTGGCCAATTAATCAATCTGTAATTAGGAACTGACATGAACATTTACTACCATCAGGCATAATTTATATGATTACAGATGATTAAATAAAATGTAATTGAGTGAACAGGCAATTTGTTAAGCACATCTAGACACAGCCATATCACCTAGGGCTGGAAGCGCCCTGACTCCCCAGCTACAGCGGGTCAGGAAGCATCCTCCTGGGAGCTGGACCTTTGGGTGGTCAGAAGGGGGGTGGGGAATGATCCACGCTCACAGGAGGGCCCAGAATGGGATCAGGGTTGTAAACCAATCCCACTCTGGATCGGTTCTTGGGCCACTTTAATGTCTGAATTTTTCAACCAAAGGTCACCTGGACTTTCAGAACTCCTCAGACAATGAAGAAGAAAGAGAAAGAATGTTTACATCACATGCCTGAGAGCAAAACTGTGCATAAGATTTCCTTCCGGCCCACTGACCCCAAAATCACGCCCACTGGTCACCTCAAAAGACCCATCAGCGTCAGTCCAGGAACATCTCTAACCATGAAGGACTCAAACACAAAGCTTGCGCTTGGCAGGAAGTGCCCTCACACCTGACAGGGAAACTTTCAATGGCATCAAGGGACAGGTTCTGACTCTGCTATTTACCAGCCATGTGTCCTTTGCCAAGCAGCTTTCCCCCATCCCGAATCTTAGATTCCTCCTCTCTAACGTGAGAAAATAATAACAACACCTATCTCACTCCACAGTGCTGCTGACATCACCAGCATTTGTAGGGAAATTAGTTGGTACTGTTATAGTTAAAATATTAGTTTACTTTATATGCAGAGTTTGGGGGAATTTTTTTTTTAATATATTTTATTGATTATACTATTACAGTTGTCCCATCTCCTCCCCCCACCCCCCTCCCTGCACACCCCTTACCCC
>VMDR010006223.1:0-46686 GCA_007922815.1 Macrotus californicus
TACAATCAAAATGCAAAATTGTGACATTTAGTAGGTGAAAATACCCCTTGAAGTGGTGTTTTACATTTTACATGTTAGGTTGAAGCTTGCTTTCTTTTAATAAGAGTTGACCTCAACTTTCCTAGAAAATAGAAGTTTTTGGTGAGAGATGGTGGGAGAAAAGGTGATCACTTCAGCCAGCCATCTTCAGACAGACTGATTTGTCAAAGTTTCTAAGGTCTTTTTACAAATGAGAAAATTAAGAACCAGAGAAGTACAGTTGCTTGAGGGTCACATAATAAGTGGAAGAAAGAGCCACGCAATTTTCAAGAATCTCAAAGGATGCGCTTGTGCATTTTCGAGATCAGTAACGAGACTAAAACAGGCAGCCCACCCTTAGTCAACTCCTTGGTAGCACTGGCAGCTCATTTAAAATAGCTTTTATGCCCCCATGTGAAATATTTCCGCCTGCACTGAGCATGCTTTGGGGTGGGAAGTTTCCAAGAGCAAGCTAAGAAAAGCTATTGATTCCTTTTTATCCAAAAGAAAATAAACATATAATTTGAACCCCCTCGAAGAGCTGAAGGGGATAATTAAGGGCACTCTCAAAAAGCCAACTAATTCTTAGCAAGCAATCGCCTCACTGAACATCACCACCGGCCCTGTAGCATATCCTTTAATCAGGTGGTGGAATCCAGGGCTTCATTGATCGCCGGTTCCGAGATGCTACACTGAAGGGGAATGGAGGATCTCAGACAGGAATGTGAGGGCTCAGGGCATTTCTCTGAGCCCCACTTGAACTCAGCCTCTGCTACTAAGTTTTTCCTCTCGAAAGCTTTGCTCCTCTGCCTTTTAACACACGCTCACCAGAGCTGAGGGCTCTGTGCGCGGCAAAGGCTCCGAGGGCTGAAGTGCGAACCCTCTCAGCGGTTTGCTTGTCCACCTGGAGAGGCTGCTCAGGCTTCCAGATTACTGGTCCAGCTGGGTTGAGGAGCAGCCAGATGGAAGGTTTTATAGAAGAAGTAGAAGCAGGTGCTGCAGCAATCCCTAGAAGGGTTCACGGCCTATATTTCATCCTTTCTTTTTCATTAAGGTAACACTGGAAGATAATGTTATATTAGTTTCAGGTGTACATTATACTTCGAGATTTGATCATTTGAAAGTGATCACCATGCAATTCACTCTTTTCCTATTTTACTTTTTTTAAAAAAATGAAGACATTTTTAATACTGCAGAATATTGAAAACATAATGAAAACAAAGTATTTTACACAATTTATAGATTAAACTGTACTCGTGAAACGGATAGCTTTAAATGCATCAATAAGCCAGAAAGAATGAATAAATTAAGCATTCGACTCAAGATGTTAGAAAAAGAATGACAAAATAACTTGTAAGGAAAGTATAGGAAGGAAGTAATTACAATAAGAACAGATATTAATAAATTAAAATATAGAAAAACAGTAAAATTGATAAAGAGACAGTTCTAGAGAGAGAAGTACCTAATTATATAATCTATATAATACCTAATATAATTACAATAACAACAGACATTAATAAATTAAAAATAGAAAAACAGAATTGTTAAAGAGCCAGTTCTAGAGGGGAAAAATACCTTATAATACAATCTATTAGTCAGTTTGGCCAAGAACAAACGCACAAAATTAGAAGTGAGAAAAGAAATAACCACAAACACAGCGATGATGTCTGTGTCCCCCTCCCCGACCCCTAGTCAGACATCACTTTTCAAGGGCATTTCTGATATTTTGATTTAAGGGCATAAGCAAAGCCCCTCCTAAATAGGGCTTTGACCGCATTTTCCTAATAAAACATGATTGAAGTAGAGAGCGAAGGGAAGGGTAGCAGATAGGGCCACCCCAAACCGTGACACTTTGTTATATTGATTATTTTGAGCAGTGAGGACTTGGAAAATGGTGAATGCATGGAGAGGCTTTCTCCAAGCTCCCTGTATCTGCCTGAAGACAGATCCTCTGAGTGAGACTCGATTGTCATAAATCCCTTCCCAGGAAGTTTCATCAACCAGGGGGGTCTGACCCTTGACACCGGAGAGGTGACTAGAAGCTGACTCACTCCTAGAAAAACGGTCACACACAATTTCATCTCTCATCTATTCTTCTAAAGACCCATCATCCTCCCTAAGAATCATTTACTCTTTCTTAAGAGGCTGCCATCCCTCCTCCCCTTTCCTTATTATTAAGATGGTGTTTAATCCTGAATCTAAGCCACCTTGAGGAGTTACTCATTTCTCCCTGGGTATCTCCCATGTATTCATGTTAATAAAATTGTTTATTTGTCTCTTGCTAATCTGTCCTTTATCACAGGGGTCTCAGGCAAGAACTCAGAAGGGTAGAGAGAAAATTATTTTTCCTCCCCTACGGAAGGAATCTACAAAATGAAATGTATTATTATTACCTTCTCCACAACCAAGTCTGAGCTTCCTAAATTATAATAGCATATTTGATGTTTTTATAGCCCAGCCTTGTATGCAATGTGTCACATCAACATCTTTTATCAAATGCAATGGGATGGCCCTACAAAAGTGCCTATTTACCAATATTACATAAATACCCAGTGGCCAAGAGGAAGCCATGTCCTGGGTTTGTTCTCATGTTCCTGCTTTGTGCATAGGTCTGATGCCCGTCTTCATAAAGATGACATTGACATTTGCTTCAGCAAAACACTCAACTCCTGCAAAGTGCCCCAGATCCGTTATGCCAGTGTGGAGCGCCTCTTGGAGCGGCTGACGGACTTGCGGTTTCTTAGCATTGATTTCCTCAATACCTTCCTGCACACCTACCGTATTTTCACAACAGCAGATATGGTACTGGCGAAGCTTTCCGACATATACAAGAGGCCTTTTACCTCCATCCCTGTCAGGTAGGCCCAGGATTTGCCCCCCATGAAAGTGTAGTTCCCCTAGTCCCTGGGTCTCCTGCAGATGAGCAGCCCCGCTCTACAGAGCTGCTCTGAGGGTATTGTCTTGCCCTTGAACTTACCAGTAACAGAGGGTGATAGAGGTCACAGATAATTCATGAGGGAAGAAGCTGAGAACTCTGAAGTCCCCAAGTGGTCTCTGCTTGCTCCGTGATTATTTGGAAGCTAACTCCATTCTCTGATGCTTTTCTATTTTATTTTTTACAGTTGTGCTTTTCAAACTTTAATATGCATAAGAATCACGTGGGAGTCTTGGGAAATTGCAGGCTCTGATTTGGTAGGCCTGGAGTGGAGCCTAAGTTCTGCATTTCTAACAAGCTGCTCAGAGATATAAATGCTACTTAGTCCTTGGACCACAGTTTGGTAGCAGGGGATTAGACATGACCTAAAAAGTGTCTGTGTACCTTCGGCAAGTACGTGGAATACAGGTAGCACTGAAATAGGAAATCCAGCAACAGAAGTGCGATGATATTGTTACCTTTTAATGTAGGGAGCATGTTCTTGAATGACATCAGGGGAATCGTTTTCACTTGGCTGCAATCTGTTAATAGCTTTTGCTCATATTTTTAGGTCACTGGAATTGTTTTTTGCTACCAGCCAGAACAACAGAGGTGAACATTTGGTGGATGGCAAATCCCCACGCCTGTGTCGCAAATTCTCTTCCCCGCCACCCCTAGCTGTGTCCAGAACGTCCTCCCCGGTGAGGGCCAGAAAGCTGTCATTGACTTCTCCCTTGAACTCAAGGGTAGGAGCGTTGGACCTGACCACTGCCCCGGCGTCCAGCAGTCCCACCACCACCCACAGCCCTGCCTCATCCCCACCGCCGCACACTGGTAAAGTACCGTTGGATCTTAGCAGAAGCCTTTCCTCTCCAGAACAAAGCCCAGGATCTGTAGAAGAGCATGTAGATAACCCCCGCGTGGATCTGTGTAACAAGCTAAAACGAAGTATTCAAAGAGGTATTATCCAGCTGCCACACCCTGTGTTTGCTGGCCACCTGCTTCCGCAGCATTCCTTCTGGACCCTTAGCTCCCTTTCTTTATGACTTCTGCATAGAAAGTAGAATGTAGACAATGGGTAGTTAAAAGAAAAGATCCTGTAGTTCCCTCTAGATTTTGTGGAGAGGAGATCAAAGTTAGCTCTCTTAATGTCTCTTAATGTCTTCTATAGAAAAGGCTACTTGCCGTTAGTTGTTTGTGGAAGAATAGCATTTTCTGAATATTATTATTGGAAGGTTCTTCGTGGAATATCATTAAGGCTGGTTGGGTAAAGAGCCCACCTAGTGTGGTACTCTGTATAGAGGGAGGTTGCAGGCACCTTCATCCCTGAGCTGGGCCCTCAGAGCCTTCTCCTCCTGCAGTGTCTGCCTTAAGATCCTGTACTGCCTCCAGCCTCTTCTGTGAAGGGTGATCTTGCCTGGAAGCATTTAGATGGCTTCTTTAGTCTAGTTACCAAGGCAACACTCCATATTACAAAGGAAATGTAAAGAGAAAAATCAAATCTGTTACAGTGTTTATTGTCCATGGCAGCAAAAACAGTTTTTTAAAAGGTGGATTAGTTCATTTGTTTTCCTGATTAAATTCTCTAATGACTTCCTGTCATACGTAGATTGCGGTACCTTCTCCCTGCTGAGGCCTTCCGACTCTGTGAGAATTGGGTGCTGTCTCCCTCTCAACCCCTGCTCCTGCCATGCTCCTTCATCTGCTAGGCTATAGTCACATTGATTTCCTTTTTATTTTATATTTTTAATTTTTATTATTTTTAAAATCCTCACCTGAGGATGTATTTATTGGTTTTAGAGAGAGAAAGGAGAGAGAGAGAGAGAGAAACACGTTGATGTGAGAAATATCAATCAGTTGCCTCCTGTACATGCCCTGACTGGGGTTCAAACCCACAACCTTCAGGTGCATGGAATGATGCTCCAACCAACAGAGCCATCCAGCCAGGGGTGATTTCCTTTTCATGTTTCAGAAACATGTCAATCATTGCTGCCTCAGGGCCTTTGCATGTGTTCTTCCCTCTGCCTGGAGAGTCTTTCCCCCTATAAGTTCCATGAGATTAGCAACCTTAGCTCTCTTGTTCACCTCTGTACACTCAGTGCCTTGGCCAGGGCCTGGCAAGTAGTAAATTTTTGTTCAATCAATGAACCAAGCAAAACTCTCAGCAAACTAATTGAGATTCTTATGGCACCTCGCCTTACCTTCCTTGGCTCGGTGCAATGAAGTTAGGGGTTGGTGGAGGTTATCCTTGTTGCTTTTATAATCTAGTGTTTCTGTGATGTAAACAAGAAAGGTTTCACAGCCAAATTAGCAGACAGCTTTATTTTTTGCTGTATAATAACTGATTTACTTACTGATAACAAAAAAATTGGGAAATAATCAATCAACATGTCCAAATTTCAAGGAGGATCACTCAGATGGGAGCAGAGACCCCTGCTCTTGTACCTGCTTGAAGCTTCTCTGCACTTTCCAGCTCAGATCATTTAAATAAGCTTCTCTAGTGAAGTACTTAATGGCATTTTAACTGGAGTGGTTGTCATCATCAAAAGTAGCAGCCTTTTAAATAAGAAATTCTTTAAATTGACAAGTTAGCAACTAAGGAGGAGGAAAGGAGGAAGATAATTAAAAAGTCATCAGAACAACAAGTTTCGGTGGCATCACAATAGATTCTTCTTGGGAATCATGAGGCAGGGCGAAAGCTGACAAGTGCATCTGGGATTCAATCCAGCCCCGGTACTTGGGCACTACCACACATGGAATGACTTAGGGAGGCTTATCTCAGCCCTGCCCTCTGGGGCAGGGTGCCCTGAGAAGTGCAGGAGTTTCCCAGAATTGAGGAAGTTCTTTTCCTTTCTTTATTGGACTGCAGTAAATGAAGGAGGAGAAATCTGGAGATAAGTCTAGATACTTGTGTTATTTTGAGTTCAAGAGCTTTAGGAATGAACATGTGAGTGTCAGACATTTGTGTCTCTGAGGCTTTAGTTTGATGGCTGCTGGGGCTGGAATGAGAACACAGTAGGTCTGTTCAGGAGTCATTGCTTCATGTTCTTCTGTGTGTGGGTTGCTGTGCTACAGTGTCCATAATGGTAAATAAACACTGTGTGCAGCCCCGTATACTCTTAGTTATGTGGAGAAGGTAGATATGGTGTAACTATAAGAATAGTACAAGAGATACAGACAGAGTCCTCTGGAGGGTGAAAAACACAGGAGATATGTCCGCTTGGGCAGACATGTCATTGACATGAGCCAGAGGAATAGCTAAGTGGGTTGTAGATGGGTGAACATATGAGCAAAGGGCTAGTGTGAACCTCCAGTGGTGAAAGGCGTTTCTGAGAGCAGGAGATGTCATTGCTTCTGGAAGGACAGGTTTTGTCCAGTTCTGTTGCCACGTGCAGCCCTGCAGAGCAGACCCTGGCACTCATCTTCCTAGGACTTTCTAGTATTGAGGAAACTTTGGGAAAAAAACTCTCCTAAAAATCATTTTTTTTCTCCCTTTCCTTCTTCTTTACTATCTTAACCGTTTTTGAGTGTATGATTTGGTATTGCTATAGTCGCACTGTTGTGCAACCCCTGTCCAGAACAGCTTCATCCTGCAGAATGAAGCTCTATGCCTGTTAAACAGCTCTCCATTTCTCTCTCCCCCAGCAACTGGCAAACACCATCTGCTTTCTGTTTCTAGAGTTTGACTCATACAGTATTTGTCTTTTTGTGGCTGACTTATTTCACTTAGCTAACGTCTCGAGGTTCTTCTGTGTTGTAGCATGTGCCAGAAGTTCCCTTTATTTTAAGACAAAAGCAACAAACAATACAAATGTCTGTCAGAAGAAGAATAGGTAAAGAAAATATGTGAATAATGCTGCAGTGAATAGGCAAGTGCAAATACATCTTTGAGATCCTGCTTTCTTTTGGATATTTACCCAGAAGTGAGATTGCTGGATCATATGGTAATTCAGTATTGGACTTTTTGAGGAACCTCTGTATCTTTTCCCTAGTGGTTGCACTGTCTTACATTCCCACCAATGGTGCACAGGGTTCCAATTTTCTGCATCCTTGTCAACCCTTACTGTTTTCTGTTCTTTCGATAGGGTCCTTCTTAATGGTTGTGTGGTGAGAATTTTTCTTCTTTTTTGCAATTTCCCAGAGATTTCATTTTAATGTGGCTGAGGCGTGGTAGTATGGATATTCATTTTTTCTTTAATAGGGAAGCAAAAGAAAAATTTCTTTCTGCATTTTTGTCTAAATACATTATCACAGTTCTAGAGGTCCTCAATCAAGCTTCTTATTGCCCACCACAATTAATTCTTTCACCTTAACTTGTTATACACAGATTTTTTTCATGTTAGTCACCAAGTTCCTAGTTTGGTTTTCAAACCCAAGCCCAGAGTACATAGCCCAATACTATATCATGAAGCCTGTTTGGGCCGACTCTCTAGGTGGGAGTGGTGGTGGGGGGGAGGTGTGGTCACTGGTAGGAATCAGTAGATTTTTCCCTGGAGCAAGTTAGACATGGGGGAGGCCAATGAGAAGGAACTAGATCAAACTCTCAGAGAAGGACACTGGCCAAGGCTGCAGAGACCTGTCAGTGTAGGTGCTGGACAGAGGTGGGACCATTGTGGCTACAGCGCGTGGTGACTAGAGAGCTTGTCATGGCAGCATTGATCATTTATGATCAGGGACCTCAGAGGGAGAGAGCCCAGGAATAACCATGTGGCAAAAATATTAGGTTCTCTCTCACATTAGAGAAATAGCTAAAGCTGAGGGCTTAATGCCTCCGTGTTTTACTGGATTTCCTCAAAACAAGTGATTTTCAGTTAGATTTCCAGGGATTCGTTTATCCACATGGTTCATGGGTTAGGAATGTCATTTTGCTGTTCCAGGTCATGGCTAAATGCAGAGTTCCTCTTACTCAGGGTTATGGGGAAGTTCAAGGTTGTGTCCAGGTGAGGCCCATGGCACTGGGTCAAGTGCATTTGAGCCAGCCTCCACTCCAGAGATGTCAGCGCCTCTGCTCACCCACTAACACCCCCACCCCTTATCTCTCCTTCTTACCATGACTTCCCCCAGAGCTTCCATTAAGCACTTTGCTTTGGCCACTTCTTGTATGTTTATTTTTTCCACTTTCTGTAGCTTTCTTCTGGTTACTTTTAATGTATTCACTTCCATCTTTTTAAAAACATATTTAAAGTGGTCATTCAAACAGGCACATGGTACAACTAGATTAAAAATAAAGTAGGCAAGGAAATCAGGCAATGAAGAAAAATTGTGTGAGGTCAAGGATATGGTTAGTGAAAAAATGAGTATTGTTTAGTCCTCCGCACTTCCCAGAATTGCCCTGATTTTGGCTCTGAATATAATCAATTACGTGATTCGTGATGAAACCTAAGATGGATTGGTATGCAGGCACATCTTTTTTTTTCCTACTGGGACTTGAGAACAATTTATCCTGTGTATCCTTGTCAAGGAAACACTGCGCGTAGGAAGCTTAGAATTAATACTGGGGGCTAGGGAGCTCTTTGGCATTTTTCTGAGTGCTGAAACAAAGAAATTATAGACTTAGTTTTTATATTTCATTTTGCATTGGTATACGGTTAACTTTGGCCATAAGTAGTTCTAGGAAAGGCATGTGTGAAACTCTTTACTTGAGCATCAGTCTGACGAGTTTACAGTGTGTGCACGTGTGTGTGTGTGCGCGCGCGCACACGTCTGTAGAAGCTGAGAGTGCTATTGCGTTAACTCTACTGTCTAGTCTTGAACATTCCAACTGGCAAAGAAAAGGGAGACGCTGATCTGCCTTTAATTTGAAAGATGTTTGCTTGTACTTTGCATAATGTTAACACTTTCAAACAGTTGGCAAACTTGAATAAGAATCGTATGCCAACAGTTTATACATTTTTCGCTTTTCACTTTAGGACACAGCTCCACACAACCTCATTGCATAAGACCAGCTTCGTCCATTAGGTCAATGCTGAGGCCACAGGTCTTTCTCACTGCTGCTCAGAGCGCACCTTTTGAAAAATGCTAGTGACCTTTGTCCAGTTTTATTGCCGTTGCAGTTATAACACTGATCTTGCAGTAATTCCTGGCAGGAGAACTTCAAATGATAAGAAGGGAAAGAAGAGAACTAGAAAATATCCCTAGAAATGAGTGAGACTGTAAACTTCTGAGGAAAAAATAATATAATTTATTTTTCCCATAACTCAGTCCTTAAATCCGTTCTAGGCTCACCCAGCATTCATTATTGCCCTCTTTTCTTGCTATCAGGCAGTCCCACCTTCTGCCCTGCATTCTTCTAAAAATCACAGATATCAGCCCAACTCACATCCAGATTCCACCCCCTGGTGGAGTCTCAATAAAGATCACACCAATGGCAGGCAAGAAAGGAGAGCCCCAGGGCAGGCAGTTCACTGTGCTGGGGTCCCTCACCCAGGCAGCCTTCCTGGGCCCTGCTGCACAGCCCACTCCTAGCACTGCTGCACCACCCACATCACTGGTGTATGTGTCTGTGTTCTTGGTTTCAAAATTGCCTGCCTGTGGGCTGAACGTGCTCCCAGTTTTAGCATTTGTTTTGAACCCACATCTGCCCACTCGTCCTGCAGGCAAGCTATTTGCTTGGAATTCGATTAAAAGTGAACAAGCCAGAAGGAAATGCTGCTTTGGCCCCATTGTGCTGGCATGGTTTCTTCTCCTCTTAGGTGTCTATTTGCTGGCAGTGCTATTCTGAGTTTTCCTGTCCTTTCGGTGGACGTTTGGACCTGTCCGGCTCTCTCACTGGGAAGTTTTTTTGGGTTCAGGGTAATTGCTGACTAAATGATTCTCTCTCTCTTTAAAAATTTCCTCATTTGCCTCAGAGGAATGAATGGTTGGATCAGAATAAGGACATGTATTTGATATTCTGCTTGTTCTTGCAGAGCAGATGCCTTCCGTTACTGAATTTTGAGGGAGTTATTTGGAAGATAATAAAACTAACAGCTAAGCACTGATTATTTTGTCTGCATCCTGCATAGTTGCCAGCTTTCCTGTAATTATGTCATTCAAGGGAAGATTCTAACCATTTCCCTTCCCTGGCCTTTTGTCTTTCAAAAAGGCACATTTGTGGCCATCTTTCTAAGGGAGTAAATCACCCGCAACTGTAAAAATGGCTTTGTATGAAGTCTTAGGACTTTTGTAGAATTTATGGATGAAATCTTGAATGGAGAGGCAACTGGCGATGGGAGTTGAGTTGAGAGTATTTCTGCTGACAGGGGTAACGTAAAATCGGTGAAGGTGAGGCAGCTTTTACTGGCTAATGAAAAGCCCAAGGAAAAGAAATGGAAAAATTGTTGGAAATTTTTGTAGTGTTTTTCCTTGAAAGAACGTACACAAAGTTGTCATTTTACCTGGTTAATAAGCCAGATGGAAACACCAGTAATAGCTTAAGTATGGAGCTAGAATGAGGTTGTCTTTTATTCACGGGATGTCAGCTGCAGTGAAGAGGCTCAGATTATCTTAAAACCTCCCAAATGTTCATCGTAAACATTTCCTCCTGCCCCTGCTGATGGGTAGCTTAGGGTCAGGGCTCTCCAGTGGAACTTTCTGTGTGGATGAAACGCTCTACACCTGTGCTGTCCAGCAGTGTAACCACTAGCCACATGTGGCTACTGAGCACTTGAAATGTGCCTAGTGTCAGTGAGGACCTGAAATATTAATTAACTCTAGTGAATTTTAATTTAGATCTCTATAATCATATTTGGTTAGTGCCACAACTTTGGACAGTGCAGCTCTAGATCCTTAGGGGTCTCCAGGAGCTTCTTGGGAGGCCATAGTCAGAGAGGCAGACTTTAGTTGACTTGGGGGGCAACCCAAGCAAAGAAGTAGTGAAGTCCCAATTTTGATCCCAGTCTGATTTTATACCCTGGAAAAGTCCCTCCTTCCCTGTTGTTTTTAAGATCTGCTGTTTGTTTTTAAGATCTGCTGTTGTGCTGGACAGATGGGGCCATCTCGACTCAGCCAGGCTCAGTAGGGTCAGCAAGACATGGGTAGAGAAGAGCTTCATTTAGATTTAGTGGCATTAGCATGCTGCCAGAGGAATGACTCATTTTCATATTAAACCTCTCTAAAAACGTAGGCTCATAGGAAATGCTTATTATCCATAACACACTTTTGTGTTTCCCTGCATGGTACTGACAAGAAACTCTTGAGTTCATGGCCTGCTTATTAAAACTTGTGGCATTTTAAAGCAGCAGTCCTGGAGTCTGCACCAGGGGACCGAGCAGGAGTGGAGAGTGCCCCTGCAGCGGACACCACAGAACTGTCGCCTTGCAGGTCGCCCTCAACCCCTCGGCACCTTCGCTATCGCCAGCCTGGAGGTGAGGGCTCGGAAAGGGGATCAGAAACAAAGTGAAAGATGATTTCGAGCTTCTGAATCTTTACTTTGCTCTACTCTCTCGGTTATGAAAATTAGTTAGAAGCAAATAGTGTCACCGTTGGGCCAAGTTGTGGAAAACTAAATGGTTAGAGAGTATTAGTGTCACCAATATTTATGTGACAGCATTATTGGGTTGCACTCTGTGGGGTGATGAGGATAAAAGGCCTGTGCTAGCTGATTGCTACTTGAAGAATCTTGGTTTCAGACAGGAATCTCAGAATCCTATTATGCCTTACCACGAATCTGTATTAAACAGGCTCATCTGGGACACCAAAATTTGGGGGGTAAGCTTGTTAAGGGCACCATTTAATCTAAAAATAAGGTACAGCTGCATGGGGCCCTAATCATCATTGCTAGTGGCAGAAACCAGTGTGTTTTCTATAGATATGAAACGTATGAGGTACTGGTTTGGCCAAAAGTTTGGTTAGTTTCTTTGGTCTGATGGCTCTAGTAGCACTTAGTTGTCTTTAACTTCATTTGAGACAATTTTCTGAGATTGTGTTGTGATGGCTGTCATATCAGCATGCATTTAAAAAAAATCTTATCAAAATTGGTGAGTATTTGTGCAGCCATTTTAGTATTGAAGATGGAAGAAGATACTCAGCCTGTTGGGTGTACGCTTTATTGTTTCAAGAAAGGTAAAAACACAACTAAAACACAAGAAAAAAATTGCTCAATGTGTGGAGAAGGTGCTGTGACTGATCAAATGTGTCAGAAGTGGTTTGTGAAGTTTCTTGGCACTATTGACATTTTGGCCAAATAGTTCTTTGCTCTGGGGCTGTCTGATGCATTGGAAGATGTTTAACAGCACCCCTGGCCTCTGCCCACTAGAAACCAATAGCAGGAGATAGCCCCCGTACTTAAAATATCCAAATCAATAAAATTATTTATAAAAATGAAAAATATGTCTTTTATCTTTTGGAAAAAAACTAAATGTACTTTTTTGGCCAGCCCAGTATTATCCATTCATTCATTTTAGAGCATAGCAAATATCCTATGGAGGAAACATCATCAGAACAGAAGGTTGAAATCTTGTCTTGCCTCACTTTCCCCTCTGTTTAAATAAATATATTTAAATAATGGCTGTTTTTGAAATGTTTCTTTTTTTCTCCCCAAGCCAATTATTTCAAGTTGGAAGGGAAAAATATACAGTTATAAAACTAGATTCACCCTAAGTAACGGAAGTAAAATGTAAAGGCACGTTTTTGGCTTCACTACTTGTGCTTCAAGTAGGGCAGTTCAGCAAAAGACAGAGTGGCGTGCATGGCTGCAAACAGTCGTTTCCTTCATAGCCTTAGTGATGTGGTGCAAGCTGTCGTCACCGCCATCAGCTCCCAGAGCAGCCAGCCTGGGTCAGGCTGTTGTCTCATTTGCCCTGATGGGTGGTAGCCCTTGGGAAGCAGACTGATGTCAGGCTGCTGGTCAGTTATAGATCTTGGGTGGTTCTGGTACATGAAGGTGACAAACTAGATTTTCCTGGCTTGTCAAAAGTCTAGTATATAATTAGCCAATCTCATTCCCATTCTTAGAGCCTTGATCAGTCTGGGCCTTGGCAGCTGTTCTGACAGGGGCTCACGGGACAGACGCCCTTGAGTTCCCCATAACTTGGAAGAGTTTGGGGCCAAAGCCCATGGAAGCAAAACTCTACCAAAGCAAGAGTTGAATGCTATTCACTTGATTACTATTATTAGGACTCTATTTTCACACGTTTATATTCATATATAAAATTTTTAATTTATATAAGCATTTTTTTGAAATCCACATCCTGTTTGTGGATTAACTAAGTCTTTTGTTTCTCCCTGGATATGGCTAAAACATAGAGACATAGGAATGTAGGGGGCAAGCTATAATGTATAATAATATGGAGGATCCAAATGGAAGCAGTCTCACATTTTCTTGTTGTGAACCTGAAATTTTGCCTGTTTATCTGACTACTTGCCACCTTGTTCCACAAATGTTTTTAGGCTACTGCTGAAGGAGAGGGTAGAGCTGTTCTGTGCTCTCGTGCGTGGGCACATTAACCTGCTCTCTGCCTTCCCTCCTATTTATTTATTTATTTGTTTAATTTAAGCATGGCTGTAGAACTTAGGGGCAAAATGATAAAAGCCCTTCAGGTCACAATCACAGTCACCTATTTTCACTAACAGCCTGAGGGAGGAAAAATGGTGAGTTTGGCATTAACATTATCGAACACTGTGTGTAAAGTACCTGAGGGGTGCCAAGGAGTGCAAAAAGGTGCTGAGTGCATTTTTAATTAAATGTATTGGGGTGACACTGATTTTAGAATGCACTCCTACTTGTGAAGGTGATTTGAGAAGAAAATTCTATTGGTAACATGATGTAGAATATTAAAAGTACTTTTCATATTAAGATATAATTCACATACCATAAAGTTCACACTTTTAAAGTATACAGTTTAGTGGTTTTTAACATATTCATAAGGTTGTGCGGCCATAACCACTGCCTTATTTCAGAGCATTTTCATCATCTCGCCCAGGAGAAACCCTGTAGCCGTTAGTCACTCCCCATTTTTATTTTCCCTCATTCCCTGGCAGCCGTCCACCTGTTTTCTATCTCTATGGGTTTACCTATGTTGGGCATTTAATATAAATGGAATCATACAATATGTAACTTTTTGTGACTTCACTTAGCATAATGATTTCAGGGTTCATCCGTGTGGTAGTACGTGTGTACTTCCTTCATTTTTGTGGCTAAATAATATTCCCTTGTGGTGATGTGCCACAGGTGGTTTGCTCGTTCATGAGTGGATGGACATTTGGTTGTTTCTGCTTTTTGGTGGTTGTGAATAATGCTGCTGTGGATGGTCACGTACAAGCTTCGTGTGGACGTATGTTTCCATTTCTCTTGGGTATATATCTAGAGATGACTTGCTGATGCAGAATCTTATTATCTGCCTACGAATAAGGAAGATACAGAGCATTTGGCCCAATTGTTCACCCAGTGCAGGAATGAAAGTGAGAATTTCCTTCTAGAATGTTATCCATCTGCCTCACCATGCCATTTCTATCCTTTTTTAAACCACCAGGACAGATGGCTGACAGCCCCCACTGCCCTGTTTCACCTGCTTCTGCCTTCGCGATTGCCACAGCTGCAGCAGGACACGGGAGTCCACCGGGTGAGTAGGGACAGCAGCTAAGTTCGGACACATGGCAAGTTGTATTACATCATTGACCTTTACCTGCCAGTCTCATGATATACACTGGGCAGCTTGGGGAGAACGCAGATCCCCACGTTGTGGTAACTATGTATGGTGCCAGTGGGTACTAGACTTATCAGGGTGATCGCTTTGTAAGGTATGTAAATGTCTAATCGCTATGTTGTACACCTGAAACTAATACAATATTGTCAACTATAATTGAAAAATAAAATAAAAAAAAGTGTGCAGATCCCCAGCTGCCATTGTAAGTCAGTATGTCTGGGTGAGACTGTCCCTTAAATAAGCACCTGAAGTGAGTCCCACACAGGTGGCCTATGGGTAACACTTTTGAGAACTTTGATATCAGAGGGGGATGTGTTGCTTCTTCTATGGTGTTTTATGGAGTTCAGCCTCCTTAACTATATTCCTGAGAACATGTCTTTCCGTTTTAGTTGAGTACAATGCTAAAAGCATCTGCAAGGTGGGAGGGAAGTCTGTGGAGGGGGGTGGAGGAGGGAACTATTGCCTTAGCTGACTCATAATTTATTTCCAGTAGCTCCATGATGCTTTCTGAGTTGCTGTTAGTTAATTATCAGGGGAAAGCAGAAATTCTTAAAAGCACAGTATTTTAATAGATGAAAATCTCCGTTGTCTCAGTCGTCTTCTCTCACATGCAGGAGGGCATTATGTTCAGATAGATCTGTCTGTAGGTTACACAGCCTTGTTGCTGTGAACACCTTACCCTGCACTAACCCAGTGGGCGGGGATCATCGTCCTCTGTAGAAGCATGGGTGATGGAGTGCCGTTGCTCACCTACCACGCAGGGGCCATTGCCCAAGCCTGTGAACCTACATTCAACAGTAGTAACTTACTAGTTACTAGTTGCTGCTATTTGTGACTTCCTTCTACATTAAGTAAGACCAGAGAGAGATGTTCTATAATGAACATGAGCTACAGTAGTAATTACATGTATTCCATCTCAGTGAAAATATTTGCAGATTGACCACATTCTACTTCTTCAGTATTTTTGCCACACTCACCACATTGGATGTGGTCAGGCAAATTGGGGTATTTTCTTCCCCAAACATTCCCCAAACCTTCCCCCCAAAGTCCCATCAGCATAACACAAAACAGCCTGTAACGGTAATGGTGTTATCTTGCCAGTCCAGCTGACTTCTGTTGTTGACTATATTCTGTAATGAACGTTTCTTGGTGAAATAATAAAGGAGTCTTCACTATGCTTTCAGGAGAGTTAGTCATCAGCTGTGATTATTCGCTGAGACCTTCTCCTGTCTTTTGTTCTCCCAATCTAGTCTGTCTGGAAAAAGTGGACAGAGTTTCCTCACGAGTCGCATAATGTAAATACGATTTGTGAGGGAAATAGCTTTTCTGTTGCTTTGGGATGAGCCCGTTTCCCGTTTGCTGGAGTGGAAGGTCCTTTTCTTTTCACCTGGAACTGCAGCAGAGTTTTAATGAGCTTCAGAGAATGGCTTGCTGGCTTTTGTTTGTCCTGGAACAATGGAGCAGAGGGTAAAGTAACAAAAAAGCCAGGTCTTCCCCACTATGTGCACATGATGCTTCTGCTGCCTTTCTTCCTCCTTTCCCCCGCAGCTCAAATAGTCTTAGGAAGAGAGCTCTCTTCAACGAGCTGGCCGAGGAGGGGCAGTCTGCCATCTGACCACAGCCAGCGTTGCTCAGTGCAGGGTGGCCTGACCCTGTTCTTAATGTGCTCTTGATGTTGCCTATAATGTGGTCTGGAGCCACATGATTCAATTTTAGAAATAAAGAAAATAAAGGGCTGAATTTGACAGGGTCTGTGGCCTTACTACCAAGGCAGCAAGTTGCACACAGGTCAATTTTCAGTGGCAAATGATGGTGAGAAAGAGAGTGACTCTTTTGGAACGGGGACCAGTAGGTTCCTGGGGCTTAGCCACTCAGTGGTGCTGGCCCTGCACAGGGTCCCACCTGCCTGGGAGAACTTGGCAGAAGAGTACAGGTTCACAGGTTGCTGAGGAAGGTGGGGTCGGAGCAGAAACAGGAAAGTTCTAAGATGGTCTGGCCTTATTGGCTAGCCAGGGAGAGCATGCTGCTGCTCAGGGAAGGGCTAGACCCAGATGGACAGTGTTCAAAGGATGAGAGTGCTAAATAATGGTCAACTCCCAACCTGGACTTTGTAGCCACTCTCTGAATCAGAGGCGTTGCTGACCCGAATGCACTCTGGGACCTGAAGAGTTGTAAAGGCAAGCAGGAGGGAAGTTTGTGTAAATAAGTGAACACCTCAGTGCTTCTGTCAGTCTTTGTGGGCCTCCTGTCGGCTTGTGTGGCTGCACCTGGTGGTGAGGCTCTGCTGTGCCCTGGCCCATAGTAGGAAACAGGATCCACCCAGCCAAGCCATGCAGTCTGCAGAGCGGAGTGCCTTTCCATGTTTCAGGCTCCTCTTCAGGTTCCTTCCTGCTTTAATCCTCTCCCATCTCCATCCACCTACCCCTACCCCCATCAAATGCCACAGGAATCTGGCAACTCACAGGGAGAACCGTCAATTAACGATCATGCTTTCAAGTATTCACTCCTGGCATTTGCATGTTAAGCCATTTCTCTTTAATTATTGCTTGGAAGTTTTTCTCATTGCATTAAAGGAAGGAAGTTTTTCTCATTGCAAATTTGACTTTCAAATTTGGCAAGGGGTGGAGAGAAAATTTTCTTTGAGAAAAGACCAGGCAACATGCTCATGGTTGGCCCTGAAGGCAGAGAAAGCTATTTTTATTTGTGGAAGGTGACCTGGAGTTTTCATAGGATGGACACCCCTACCCTGGGGCTGTGCCTAATTTTCACACACAGTGGCAAAGCCTGGTTTTTTTCTCCCTGGTCCCTCTTAGGATCTAGAGTCCGCCCTTTCCAAAGAAGGATGAGTCTCTTCCTTTTATTTTTGCTATGGTTCAACAATAGTACTTCTGTTGGCAAGGAAGGAGAGCCCAGTTCTATGGGTACAATTGCAACCCTAAACCAATTCTTGTTAACATCACATTTTAAAGATTTAACAGTTTATTTAGTGTTTGCCTTGTGATTGGCCACCAGGTTACATTAGGCTCATTTATGGATGGATCTAAAATTTGTGGGATCTAGCTCTTATACAGTTTGCCTCAAGAGAAAGAATATAAAGTTACAATGTAAACATTTAGGATATTTCCTAGGGCTTTAGAAGAGGCCCACACACATTGAGAGGCCCCGAAGCTTAAGCCACATTGGCTTCCTGGTAAATCTGCCTGTGAGTGCAGTCCAGATCATCCTTGGAATCACACCAGGTATAGGGAATTTTGTTTGTTGTGGAGGGAGGTGGGGGTGGACCAGTGAGCATCTATCAGTAAAATAAGAGCCCTTTTCTGCAGTGGGAGCTTTAACTCTATGCAAATTTGAGATCTAGGACAATTGATGGGGTCCTGTGTGTCACCACACTGACTGCAATGTATTTTCAAGCATCTGCGTTAAAATAGAAACTAAATGAGTTCTGCATTAAAGTAGGAACGAAAATATGTGTGTTTCGGATAGCTGCTGATGCAGGGAATCTGCAGGTGCAGTTTGGATGTAGCTACGATAGGAATAGAAATGCAAATCCAATGAATACACATATCAGGGCATATCATGGCATGTACTTTACACCGGAAGCTCTAGGATTAATTATAGAGTTTATGCAATGATCTAAAACAGAATATGGAAGTGTGTGGTGGGTTATTTTTATGAGAGGAGGAATAATGGCTCTGGAGGTATGACAAGCAACTCTTGATTGTCTGTGAGCGGATTGTATGTTTCACTGTTCTATGGAAGTCAAAGGAAATTAACAAAGTAGAGGAATGGTTGAATGCACTTACAGGAAAATTAATGGCGTAGGTACAATTGCTTAGAGAAATAGTGAGTTCTTTATTGGCGATGACTTGGTACTCATGAAGCTGATAATTCACTATCTGTTTTCTCTTCTGTCAAACCATTCAGATCTCTGTAGTCAATAGTAGATCTGCGCTTGGTGAGAATTGGCCTTGTACCTATTTTTAAAAATACTGATACTTGGTCCCACCCCCAGAGTCCCAACTTGGTTAATCTGAGTTGCATGCCAGGTATCAGGATTCTTTAAAGTTCCCCAGGTGATACTGATGTGGAGCCAAGGTGGGGAACCGCTGGGCTAGGTGAAGGAAGTGTGTTCCTTGTCTGGCTGCAGCATCTCCAGTTCATTTCTTTGAAGCCCTGATCCTGATTGGAGCGGGAGGGTGCCCTTCTGCAAACTGAGCAAAGCTTAGGCCTCCCCCCGCCCCCCCCACCCCCACCCCACCAGCACACATTCGTTATGGAGAAGGAGGCTCTGGGCATATTTCACAATGGTCCTCTTCCCCTTTCCCTGCAAGATCCACGAAGACCTTTCTCTGCTCTTTACTGTGAGAACCCGATGTGGTTCCTGGGGATAAAGTGGAGGTGGCTCCTAAGAATGAGGTCCTCGGCAGTTTCTCATTGCCGAGCCAATCCAATTCAGCCTCTGGCAATTTTCCAAAACAGCCATTCAGGTGTTGCTTTCAGTTTGCAGCTGCAGTGACCTCTGCCCATGGGAAGCAGACATCGCCTGTCTTTCTGGAGGTACCTGTCTCTCCAGATTTGGGGATGGCCATTTGCCCTGCAGCCTCAGTTTTCTGATGTGTCCAAGAAAAGTCATTGATTTCCAACTTGTCCAGCTTTTTCTTATTATAAGAACAGACATGTCAGCTTCCAGTTCTTTACATGTGAGAGCTGAAACTGCAGGTCTCTTTTGGTGGGATTTGAACAGTGATTCTGTTGAGTCTGCAGGCCAGTTGGGGGAGAATTGCCCATCTTCACAATATTCAGTCTTTTAATCTATGAACTTGGAATGTCTCCATTTACTCAGGTCTGTTCTCACTTCTCCCAGTGCTGCTCTGTGGTTTTCAGCATGTAAGTCTTACATTTGTTTTTGCTGCATATCTGACTTTTTTTGTTTGTTAGATTATTTTCCAATTGCAGGTACCCCAGTTTGGGACATACTTTCTATTGTCTTTTTTCAACATATGTAAAACCTTTTTTTCATTATTTCATCAAAAAGTAGCTAGCTGAAATTTTGGGGAGAAGATATATCTAATTTAGATTTTAAAATAAAAACATTATTATCGCTGCTATTAATGTAAAATTAAGAGCTTTGGCAAACCAAATTTAAATTAACAATGATTTCAAATCTTCTTTTGAACACACACACACACACACACACACACACACACACATGCACATACACAAACACACAGCCTGGAATTAGAATTCTGGGACTGAGAAGATATCTCTGAACCAGTGTGAGTCTGTAAAGCAGCTAGGGAAGCTCATATCAGGTTGTTACTGCATTTTCCTCCTGGGAAGATGCCCCACAAGAAGCTAGGTCACATGGAGCACCTCTTGTGCTCAGCATGTGTCTTTGATAGGGCTTCCAAGCAGACCCAGGTCCTTGTTCCAGCTGGCCCAGCCGTCTTCTTTCCTGACCAGGTTCACTGCCAAGTTCCCTTACTTTGCGCTGCCCTTTCCTGGGCTCCACACAGGCCGTTCCCTCTGACTGTTTCTCCTTGGCAAAGGTACAATGTGGTTGATTGTGCTTATTCACTTCTTTGATTCCCTCACATTGCTTAATTGCTACTTTATCGCATTACATGTTAATCCATTTCAGGGCCAGGCGGGTAACTGAAGTGGGGGTCGGAGAGCTGATTCCAGTGCAAAGTGGGCAGCTATGGGTCAGCTCCCCCTAATTTTTGCACAACAGAATACAAATTAGGGCTGTCAGATCTGTTTTCTTTCTTTTCTTTTTAAAAAGAAAGTCCAGGAATCTGGAAATTGCCTGGCTTTATATTTTGGAAGTGAATTCATACTTGTAAAAAAATACTGTCCAAACCAAATACTTCTGTGGACCGCGTTTGGCTGAGATCCACCAGTATGTCACCTCAGATGCACTATAATCGCTTATAGCTGGGGTGCAGGCTGACACCTTGGTTTTAGCAATGGGCTCCAGAATGTCCTCAGTGCCCTGGCCTCTGACATTTCCTGTTCCTGTGGGCGGGCTGTTTGTAGGAAGCCCGTCTCATCTGCTGTGGCTTGACCACTTTTGCTCCCACAGGGTGAGCTTTTCTCAGATCTGGTTGACACCCTGTTGTCACCCCCTTACTATGGAAAAGGAGTGCGGGGACCATGTTTCTCCATCTTATTTTATAGGTCCTGAAGCCAGTGTGAGACCCAGAGTGGTGGAGGGTCTGGCCCAGGTTTTCAGTCACTGAGCATGAGGCTCAGATCTGCCCACCACGAAACTGCTGCTTCCTTTGCCCTGGTATTGCCTCTGATGTGGCATTTACTTCAAATAGAACAAGACCTCGGGAAACTTGAGTTACTTATTTTTCTCACTGACTGTTGATCCGGTCTTTGTCTGCAGCACGTCATTTTTTTCCCATCTTCTTCCCACATCTGTGTCCACCTGGCATTTACCTGTGGATGCAGCAGCAGGCTAACTCCAGAGAGATGAGCCCTGGTCAAATTAGTCATCTGTGCGGAGAGTCTTACTTGGCTAGCAGTTGGCATGGAGGGATATGTGATTTCTTCCACAGGACTGGAGAAACTAGGGCCTTACTATAGTGATACAATCTGGTCAGAGGAAGCATTTATCTCCGCATTGAGAATTGGATTAAATTTGTAGCAAGATATTGATTACCAGATATCAAGTTAATGTCACATCTGTACCCTGCTCTCTGTAGCCTCTTTCAGGATTTGTGAAAACACTCAGCTCTGTTTAAATAGCACATCTATTTATTGAATGAGCTTATAAGAGAGGCACAGAATATGAGCTTTTTCCAATGTCTATCTGACAAGCTAAAATTGTAACTTCAGGCAGGAATCACAAGTTCCTTTTCTGTTTCAGACTCAGAAGGTTAGTGTCATGTAGATATCTTATTGCAGTGATTCTCCGTGCAGTGTGGGTAGAGTGGAATGAGAATCGCCAGGGACTTCTTCAAAATACACCTGTTACCCTGGCAATTCTGAGCAGCCTCCTCCTAGAGGCAGGCACTCCAAAGAAGAGAGATGCTGTTGATGGAAATGCACTCTACATGTGAATGGTATGAAAGCAGAAATAAAGGTAACTATCACTACTCTGCTCTCTACCACCCTTAGAAGGACTGTGCTCAGTTTCTCGACTTGCTCTCTGTTTCCTGGTGTCCTGTTTCCTGGTCAGTCAGGCCATAGCGACAGCACTCGGAAGTCTAAAGTGAAAGTGTTGACTGCATGTACTGTTTGTCCTGTGGGCCCTCACCATCTTTTCATTTTCTGAGTGATCTGCAGTCCTCTTGTCTGAGTTCTTATTCGTTACCTATTTCCTGTGCCCTGTTGTCATTTTTCAAAAGGTATGTTCTTACCTTTTGGAGTTCTGCATTTACCTTATAGATGTGTGTCCTCTTGCCAGGGCTGGCTGCCTCCTGTGTAAGGCCAAGTGTAATAAGAAAATGCAGGTCCCCTTGTTTAAAACATTATAAAGAGTTTCAGAGCAGGGACAGATGACCATTAATCCAAGCGTGGACCCTTCTAAGTGTGGGCACTATGCAATATAGGTTACACACCATGAAGCCAACCCTGCCTCTCTCAGTCTAGTCGGGAGTCCAATAGTTTCCTGATGCCCAGGATGTGCCCTTCAATGCATTTCTAGGATTTTATCCTGACTCTGTAGCACTTTCTCATGGTGATAAGATAGTAATAGAAAACAATCTCTGTCTGGGAGGAGAGTAATTAGAAAGAAAAAAAATCTAAAGCCAGGATTCCTGATTCTCTAAAGAGACAACAAATTAAAAAAAAATTAACATACGGTAAATACTGTCAATGGTGAGAGAACATAATCTCTGATGAGTCAGAAAGACTCTCGTTAGCTAATGATGACTCAGAATAATCACAAACCACAAATAATCATCATAGAAGACTAAATTGCATCCCAGTTTCCTGGACTTTTTGATTATTTGAACTTTTATAATAAATGCAATAAGTCAATAATAGGCATGTCAACAGTATAAAAAACTGAAAATCATTCCTCTGTTGGGTGGTCTGTGGTTTTAAAAATATGCCCACAAATTCTTTCAAATTCTTCCCTTCGAGGGGTGGAACTTAATTTCCCTTCCCCTACATGGGCATAACCTAGTAACTTGCTTCTAACAAATAAAATTAAGCAGAAATGACCATACATGACTTTGGAGCCTAGATCATCAAAAGGCAAGTGACCTCTGTCTTGGTCAATCTCTTTCTTGGATTGCTTGTTCTGGGACAAAAAGCTTCCATGTCATGAGGAGAGACCCCTGAGGCCAGCCAGAGACCAGGAAGGAGGATTCTTGCCAATAGCCTTGTGAGCAAGTGAGAAGTGGATCTTCCGGCCCCAGTCAAGCCTTCAGATGACTGCAGCTTTGGTGGACAACAGGACTGCCACCTCAAGAGGACCCCTGCGACAGAGCCACCCAACTAAGCCACTTCCAAAATCTTGTCCTGAAGAAACTGTGAGAATATTTGTTGTTTTAAGTTTCTAAGTTTTAGGATAATTTGTTATGCAGCAATAGATGACTACAGACAAGATCATGATAGCCAGTAAACTTTAGCCAAGTATTTATCACCTAATTAATTTTAGGAACATATTTTCATTTTGGAAAAGCAAACATGGAGTTTTGACTTCTTTTGAAGAGGAAGATTTAGGTAGACATACTTCACCTCCTCGCACAACCCTGGAAAGAATTACAGCTGGATCTCAAAACAAATAACACCCAGAACTGTCAGAAAGTTGAGCTGTATGGAAGCCCTACAACCAAGGATTTAAAGAAGCCACACTCATCCAGATGAGTAGGAGGGGCAGAGTCATAGAGACAGGAGGAGATGTACAGAGATGCGGTGTGATGTGGGGAGGCAGTGGTGGCAGCAGAGTGGATGGTCCCACATTCACATATAGAGGATAAAAATTGGGAAGGATACCTTGGGAGCAAGTGATCTCAGCCCCAAGCCAGACACACAGCCCAGGATTCCAGCTCCAGGAAGCTAAATTTCTATAACTTCTGGCTGTAAAAACCAGTGGGGGTTAGGGTGGTGGAAGAAACTGCCAGATTTTCAGGAGACTCAGTTTAAAGGGCCCACATGGAGTTAAAATGTATGGAAACCCACCTACTCTGGGATTCACCACTAGGACATTAGCTGGAAGGGCACCTGGCACATACAGAAAGTGGGTGAAAGTGGCTAGAAATGGGATGGGTACCAGGCAAACCTCCAGAAACCAGGCAGTGGTATTGTGCCTTCTCCAAGTCCTTCCCTCACACAGAGCCACAAAGTGGTGAAGTGTGTTGCCCTACCCTGGTGATTACCTAAGGCTCTGTCCCACACAATTTACAGGTGCTTTTTCTACAGTAGGCCATGGTACTAAGACAGGGAGTTAAAGCAGCTCTAACTAATACACAGAAACAAACACAGGGAGGCTGACAAATTGAGGAGGCAAAGAAATATGACCCAAATGAAAGAACAGAACAAAACCCCAGAAAAAGAACTAAACAAAACAGAGATAACCAACCTACCAGATGCAGAGTTCAAAACCCTGGTGATCTTTATGCTCAAAGAACTCATTGAGTAGGGAAACAACATAAAGGAAGAAATGAAGTTCACATTAAGTGAAATAAAGAAAAATCTACAGGGAGCCATCAGTGGAGGGGAGGAAGCCAGGATTCAAATCAATGATTTGGAACATAGGAAGAAATAAGCACTCAACCAGAACAGCAAAAAGAAAAAAGAATTCAAAAAAATGAGGATAGTATAAAGATCCTCTGGGACATCTCCAAATGTACCAATATTCAAATCATAGGGATGCCAGAAGGAGAAGAGGAGGAACAAGAAATTGAAAACTTATTTGAAAAAATAATGAAAGAAAATTTCCCTAATTGGGCAAAGGAAACATACATATAAGTCCAGGAAGCACAGAGAGTCCCAAACAAGTTGGACCCAAAGACGACCACATCAAGACACATCATAATTAAAATGCCAAAGGTTAAAGATAAAGAGAGAATCTTGAAAGCAGCAAGAGAAAGGCAGAGAGTGACCCACAAAGAAGTTCCCATAAAACTATCAGCTGATTTCTCAAAAAAAAACTTTTCAGACAAGAAAGGACTGGCAAGAAGTATTCAAAGAAATGAAAAGCCAGGACCTACAACCTAGATTACTCTATCCAGTAAAGCTATCATTTAGAATGGAAGGGTGCTTCCCAGACAAGGTAAAGCTAAAGGAATTCATCATCACCAAGCCATTATTACATGAAATATTAAAGGGATTTATTTAAGAAAAAGAAGATAAAAACTATGCACACTAAAATGGCAATAAATTCATAACTATCAGCAACTGAATCTAAAACAACAAATTAAGCAAAGAAGCAGAACAGGAACAGAATCATAGATATGGAGATCATTTGGAGGGTTATTAGCTGGGAGGGGGTAGGGGGAGAATGGGGGAAAGTGCAAGAATTAAGAAGCATAATTGGTAGGTGCAAAATAAACAGGGGGCTGTTAAGAATAGAATGGTAAATGGAGAAGCCAAACAACTTATATGCAGTCCATGGACATGAACTAAGGGGGGGATTGCTGGAGGAAAGGGGGATACTGGGCTGAGGGAGGCAAAGGCAGAAAAACTGGGACAACTGTAATAGGATAAACAGTAAAATATATTAAAAAAATAAACCACAGTTTTGTCCCCCCTCCCCTGCACAAAAGGAAAAAGAAAAGCAGGCATGTTTGGGCTCTTTCCTGTGGGACAGAACACCCCGGACTTATTCCCTCACAAATAGTGTGAAGTTGAGGGGCTATATCTAAAATGAGCATGCAGTGCAAATCTACCTTGTATTTCAGCCCTTCTCTTCTCCCTCTCCCTACAGTGCTCTGAACTGAATAGAATGATTTTCTGCTATTTGAATGCTGAGAGCGTTCTGACTGTAACGCAGCGGTTGTTTAGCAGTAAGAAGGAACTTAATGGCTCTACTCTCTTCTGCAAACTGAGAGGAGCCTCCCTGTGTAGCTATTGTCTGTCTGTAATGCTGAATTTAAAATTGTAATAATCATTTTAGGGTAAAATGGAAGCTGGCCTATGTGACACATTATACTTACTCTAGCATCTCAGCTGCCCAGGGGGTTGCACTGTCCCAGTTTAAGTCCCCTTTGCAGAAAAGCTGGCCTCTTGGAATTATGGGTCATTTAGAAGTTGAAGACAATGCTCTAAGAAGCTAGTAAATTTTTTATTGGTAGGTGGTTTGTATTCCCTATATAATGACTTTGTGATTCTGGAACCGAGAACTTGGTTCTTAAAATGCTGTGATGAGAAACTAGGGTAACAGTATTAAGGAAGGGATTATGGAGCAGAGGGGATTCCGAAGAGATCTAGGGGAGTGGGAGAGGATGGGGGACCTAAGTGTACTGACCTCAGTAACCAGACCTTTTAGAAAGGCTCCTAGAAATGTTAGGTGCTTAGAATTTTTAACCGCAAGGTCTAAATTTGATTGTTCATCAGAGAGGTTGGTTTAGAGATTCAGAAATCTCTGCCTGAATTAGAAGTATTCTTTCCCACTCTTCAGATGAAATGATTCATGACTTTATTTGATTTTGTTTAACCTTTAATTAGTTACATAAAGTGTACCCAGTGCCATACCAGATCTGGGGAAAGATAGAAGTGAAATCGGAGGCATTGCCTTCACTCCCTAAGCACTGACAGTCCAGCTGAGGAGATCAGATGAACAGGCATAAAGACAGTCTCAAGTGATCAGGGTGTAAGCGCCCAGACGCTGATAGCAGCCAGCGCCATTGTTGGCTGTACTGTTAAACTTTGGACCTAAAAACTGGGGGAAAGTGTCACATTAGCAAAATAACAAGGCTTCAGTGTGTGACCCTGAAAGAAAAGGTTAATATAGTGTCAAAGTATTTGATCGACTCTTCTAATTAGGCAGCTTTTTCAAGGAGCAGGGTTTTTCTTTTCTTCTTTTTAACTTTGAGACATTTTTTTCTTCTGGATCTATGTTATTCTTTGTGGGTCCACACTTTTTGGTGTGTGCAGTAACCTTAGGAATTTAGCTGGTATTAGATCTAGTGGAGGTGGCATCTGTCATATTGGACTAAGTTAATATTTCCAAGACTTCTACACATGCATCATAATGAGAAGTGATGAAAGATTTATACTGAAGCAAATTATATTTCAGTAGCTTCAAAAATGAGGAGCCATAAACCCACAGGAAACCCAAAATAGACTAGCTGAAATAGAATAAAATAATAGTATTGTGATGTGTTTTTGTGTGCTGGTGTTTTTTAAAAAATGAATGTGACATATAGTTGTGGAGGGCCAAGCATCTTCTGTGATGCTTGACTGGGTCAGGAGCTGTACAGACTCTGAGGCCTGATATTTAGTGATGTGTAGCATTCAAGTGACAATAGCTCAGTTGTTACCTCCCTGTAATCTTCCTCCTCTTCATAGACTTTTCTTTGTCCTTGCTTCTAATTTTCCAATTCTGTACACAGCTCAGAATTAATTCAAAGTAGTAGAGCATCTTAGTCAGGGTAAACCATCTTCTGGCAAATAACGTTACATTGCCAGTCAGTTCTCTTGATTCCTATGCATCGTGCATGAGACGAGACACTGTCCCCTTTAGACACAGGTGTCCAAGTGCCAAGTCTTAGCAAAGGCTAGAGTCCCCTGCCTCTGGCTTACTGACCTCCCTCACTGCAGTGTGAAAGATTTGAAGTGATGGTCTCATTCCTTTGTTCCATTTTAGCATTATGGATTTA
The DNA here is from genome assembly GCA_007922815.1 of Macrotus californicus. Taxonomy (NCBI): domain Eukaryota; kingdom Metazoa; phylum Chordata; class Mammalia; order Chiroptera; family Phyllostomidae; genus Macrotus; species Macrotus californicus. The sequence continues at coordinate 27,339 of VMDR010006223.1, forward strand.
TGAAGGCCAAATCTTATGCTTTACATTTGTGTACTGCCTTATGATTTTAAAGCCTCTTAATGATTAATGGCGTGGTTGTCCATCACAGCAAGCCTGGGAAGTGGGAAGGCCGATACCATCATCCTCTTTTAATATATAAAGAAACAGGGTCAGCAAGGTAAAGTGACTTATTTTTAAGAAATTATAACTTGCAAGAATAGGATCTGCATCCTGGTATCTAGACAACTAGTCCAGTGTTTGTCTTATTAAACCAGTTTACTTTTGTAAAATGGTATTTCAGAGCCATATGCCTCTGATATTTCAAAGGGCAATTGGACAATTAAGTGGTATGCAAGTAATTGGTATCCAATTAATTAATTGGTCTCCAATAGTGTTAATTATTGGCCATCTTCAAGGGTGAACCCCAACTTCCTTCCCTCTTAGACCCAGCCACTTTCTGTGAGTAAGGAAGGCCATTCACTCCTGGTTTCCATGTGTTTCGGAGTCTGTGTTTGCTCCCCAGCAGGGCTCCGGGCCTAGCACCAAAGCCTTTCTGAAGAGGGCACTTGGATACTCACTGACACCCAGAAAGACATTGTAGGGGGTTTGAACATTTTCCCTTGTTCTCCTAAACATGTCTTCAGATAAATATCATGGCAAGTAGAAGAAACCCCTGAGCTCGCCAACCAGATTTTCCTGATTTACTTTTTCGGTTAAAAATCCACCCACCATGCGTTTCTTTGAAATGCATTCTGCCACTCAACTGCCTGCAATGGTGACTTAGAGGTAGAAGCCTTTCATTTTCAAAGATTGACTGCCCTGTTATTTTTAAAATTTTAAACAGCTTTATTAAGATATATTTTATATATTCACGTACCATACAATTCACAGATTTAAATATACAATTTGATGGCTTTTAGTATTGCCCTGCCGTCTTTAGTGGGCATGCAATCTTAATTTCGAGAACTCTCAGTCTGCCTTCTGTGGAAAACAATTTAGTCAGCATCTGCGACAGACTCTGAGTGTCTTGTCTTGCATAGGACTGTGTATGAGACATGGGTGGAGAAGAGAGCGATGAGGCCCCCTTGCCCTCGGGAGTTAACAGTCCTGAGGATTGGAGCTTCCCTGCTAACTGCTTTGAGAGTAGGAAGAAAGTCTTTGTGCCCCTTCCTGGGGACAGTGCTTGCTAGAGAGGTGGCCTCTGATTGCTGGTGTCTGGTGATCTGGCAGTGGGCAAAGCAATTGTTCAGGGAACAGGGGCCATGGGGGCCTCAGAGGGAACAGGTATTTGTGAGGGCAGGTAAGTATGACTCTCCAAGGAGTCAGGATTGAGAAGTGGTCAAGAGAGTGAATTTTGGTGTCACATAAACCCGCATCTGAGTCCTGCCACTTGTCTGAGATGCATGATCTAGGGCAGCCTCTCTGAGTTTCACTTTCTTCATCTTTAAAGTGAGGGTGATGACTGTAACGACTTCACAACCTGTTATGAGGATTGACTGTAACGACTTCACAACCTGTTATGAGGATTAAAGGTGTTGATCCTTGTGCAGTTCTTAGCTCTGCATTGGAAACCAATTAAGCACCATATGAATTTTTCCTGTTGTTATTATTGAATGTTTCCTCCATATAATTTATAAGCTTCTTGAGAATAGGGACTATTGTGTTTACCATTAAATCTCCAGCCTCTATTACCGTGACAGACCAGAGTGTTGAGTTGAAATGAATGCATTCCCCTGTTGCCCATTTATTCTTGCTCTTCCTGCCTCATTTATGTGCATGCATGCCTGTGTGTGCACTATGCCCCTTCCACTGACTGTTACATGGACAAGAAGTAGTAAAATAACTGCAAAAGAGCATTAATTGGGTGTCATCCTGTGGTCTTTTGATGAAGGGAGTATAGTTTTGGGTCACTATCAAGAGACTTAGAAATAACTTTGTTAAGTGAATCCATGCTAAATAATGGAATTCACTACAACAGGCTCTTGTGCAAAATGACAGATGATTTGGGAGAGAGGAAGCCAGAGGCTCGCCAGCATGTTTTCAAAATAGTAATGGTAGGAGATGCTTAGGACTTGCGCTGGGCTGTTTTGGAAGGGGAAGGAGGCGGAGAAATGTTCGCGTAGACATTTTTGATGACTATATATAGGACATGGTGGAAAAGAAAGAAATGATGCAGATGATTAAATTTCAAGCAAAAAGTCTGAAAGACTAAGTTAACAATATGACAATGACCTCAGTTCACAGTTAGCTAAGTGTTAGTGGCAAGAGATGTAAATGGGAGAACAAAAGAGAGTGGACTAGATACACTTCCAAGGTGCACTTCTCCAGCTGCTCTCGGCCCTGGCGCAGTATCTCCTGAGCTTGCTTATCTACACCTCATGCTCACTTTGGAAAGGGCTTGAGGCAGATCCCTAGCAGTATTGTGAGTCAGAAGACATTGCCTGGGCTCCATCGGGACACAGGCTAAGGGAGATCGAGGTTTTGATCCACAGGAAATGAGTATCTTGATAATAAAAATTAAGCCTGCAACCTTGTACCCTGAAGTGGCACACAGCTCAGTGAACATATCCTGTGCAAATTGTTGCCGCTATGAAAGGCGAGGTCGTCTGACACGGTTTGGCTTTCATGCACTGGCTGTGTGTACTTTTTAGTGGCTTGGGGGACTGGCGCTGCTCCGATTGCCTGTTGCGCACAGCCTCCAGCTCCAGGTTAAGTCACTCACTAGCTCCTTCGACTTCAGTTTCCTCATAACTAAAAAAGAAATAGTCATGTCTGCTAAAAGTTCTTTAGCACAGTGATAATCAGAAAGAAAGGTGCTACATGAGGACAAATGTGTATGAGTTTCACGATGACAAAAGGATTAAACCCCATTTCCTGGTACCTAGGACTTACTTATGGATGCTTCCTGCCTACTGACACCTTCCTACTGTCAGGTTGACCAGTGCCAGAAAGAAGTGGTTCTGTTAGCTATAGAGAAGTCTGAGAATAGAAAAGCAGGAAGTTTGGGATCATCCAAATAGTATCCAAATAGTTTCTGCAGAGGAATATTCAAGCTTAATACAAAATTTGATGCAGATTCCTTGCTCTACTCACTCAGTCATTTTGAATGTGATGACCACACAGTGTACATGCTCACTCAATGACATCTACCACCCCCACTGACTAGTACAGTGAAGTTGTCATTGTTCACGCATGTGCATTCCAGTCCACTCTCCTTGGCTGCCAGGTTACATCAATGTCATGCAAACTGTTCTTGTTATATTACAACGGCCGGACTTTTTCAGGACAGACCTGGTATGTTCCAGTATAGTTTCCAATGTAGTTCTATTCAATTCATAATTTATTTAGTCCTGATTATTTTTTACGCATAATGATTACAATACTTTATTCATTTATGTTACAGTACTGGACACACTGTTTTTTTTCATAGTCAGAGGGATCTTGAGAAGTAATGCTAAATCTATGGAACAAAGAGATATATATATATATCAAACAGAAGTAAGAGTCTAGAAATAAATTCTTACATTTATGGTCCATTGATTTTCTATAAAGGCACCCAGGCAATTTAATGGAAAAAAGGATAGTCTTTCAACAAATGGTGCTGGAGCAATTGGCCGGCTACAAGCAGAAAGATTAACTTAATCCTCAATGTAAGGGCTAAAATGGTGATCTTCAATAAGAAACATAGGAGAAAATCTTAGTGCGTTGGGTTGGGAACAGCATCAAGAGCAAGATCCACAAATGAAAAAAATGATAAATTGGACTTCATCAAAATTGAAAACTTTTGTACTTCAAAGATTACCATCAAGAAAGTGAAAAGACAGCCATGGAGAACCAGGAAAAGTATTTACAAATTGTGTATTGGACAAACGACTTCTATCCAGATTATATAAAGCACTCTTACAGCTCAGTAATTAGAAGAACCTAGGTGGGAGATTTGAATAGATAAACAAATGATTTATCTAAAAACATATGAAGAGATGAGTCCCTGGAGGAACACAAATTGACATCATAATGAGATGTTACTTCACATTAATTCAAATAACTGCATTAAAATTGACAGAAAATAACGAGTGGCAGTAAGAATGTGCAGAAACAAGAACCTTCATACGTTGCTGCTGGAGATGTGAAATAGAACATTTTATAAAATGTTCAGCATAAGCTTATCATAGGATTCTGGGTACCAAGCAAGAGAAATGAAGCCATATGTTCATACAAAGACTCACACATAAATTTTTACAGCAGCATTTTTCATAATAGCTCCAAGTTAGAAACAACCCAAATGTCCATCAACAAGTAAATGGATAAACAAATGCGGTACAATAAAATATTATTCTGCAATAAAAAGGAATGAATGACTGATAATGCTACAACATGAGTGACCTTCAAAAATGTTATACGAAGCCGGGGTCAGCAGTGCTTTTTTTAGAAGGTGAGATGGTGAATATTTTAGGCTAGTGGACATACGGTCTCCGTGGCAACTTCCCAGCTCTGTCCTCATAGTGCTAAAGTGGCAATACACAATATGTAAGTGATTGTGTTCCAGTAAAACTTTATTTACAAAAACAGGCAGCAGGTAGTTTGAGGACTCCTGTGCAAAGTGAAAAAGCCAGACGTATGAGACCCGACGCAGTATGATTCCATTTTTATGTAATGTCTATAAAAAGCAATTCTATCAAGACAGCACACAGATCCGTGGTTGACTGGCTTGGGGTTGGGAACAGGGAATGAGTGCAGATTGGCACTAGGGTTATTTTGAGGGGGGTGATGGAAATGTTCTGTAATGGGATTGTGCTTATAGCCACACAGCCCTACAAATTAACTGTGTGTTAGTGAATTATACACTTAAAATGGGTGAATTTTATGGTATGTAAGTTGTGTCTTAATAACCTGTTAAAAATGTATGTACTTTAATTTATTTTTGTTTCTGTTCTTTTGTTGGCTTGGCTATTTTATCCCTATATTATTATTTTTATCTTCAGTGAAATATTTTATTAGTGACTCTAGTGTTCACGCTAAGAACAGTGCTTAGAGAGTTTTATAAATGCCTTGTGACTTTGAGCTCTTCTTTCTAGAGCAAAAATTGATGTGAGTTAGGTGAGTTCTTTTTGAACTCTTTCCCAGGGGTCTTATTATAAGGAAAATCCCAGTTAGAACTCGGAAGGAAAATTTCTAGCATCATCTAGGCCACAGTATCTGGAACCGAATGTCAAGGACTGTGGCTTTGAAGGCAGATAATAGTGGAGCTTTTAGTTGCATGTATTTTCATCCTACCTTCTTTAAAAGCTCTTATAATATCTAGCTTATATTAGAGTCGACCAATTCATCTGATGTCTAAGGGATTGTCCATGGCTTTTGGAGTCTATTTTACGCAAGGAAGAGAGCATCAGGGTGTGCCAGTTGTCTGCTGTGATCATTGTATCTTCATCACGTGATCCGTCTCAGGTGGTTCGGGGACTCAACTGAAATTCTGTCTTAGGATCGTTGCCTAATTGCCCACTGCATCTAACAAGAGAGGAAGTTAGTAAAGTGTAGACCCAATGGCATTTCTGGTACAAAGGCAAGGTCCCGCAGAGCTAAAAATGACCTTGCTGGTGACAGAATTGCTCTGCTGATTTGGTTTTATTTTCCTCATCCGACAGTGTTTCCTAGGTTGTGGTCTGAGAGAAAACAGCCTTTTCTCTGGGATGATGTTAGGGAATAAGCTCTCATGAATGACCACACTGTATGATTGGGATGCTATTAAATCCTCACTCTTAGACCTCAGTGTAAGAGCTAGGTCTTAGAATCTGCAGGAGCCAGAGGCAAAAATGTGTCACCTCAGGAGGATGTGCTGTTTACTGTCATCGGCTTTTGGGATATTGGCCGAGCTTACTGAACATTACACAGCTGGAGGGGACCTCTTAGACAGAAGATAAATATTGTTTTGTCCCTACTGTAGCATCTCCACCGTGTATGCAAAATTCCTGTGGATGAATTGTGTGCAAGTGATTTGATACTTTAAATCCTTGCAGTGAAAATATTACTGAACTTTACTGGCACCAATGAACTCATTGCCCATATGTTAGTTCTATATGCATTATCATCTTTAAATTATTTTGTTAGTCCATCTTTTACTCTGAATCTATGGAAAGATCTTGTGCAGTAGTTTGGTTTTCATTAAAATGAGAGCTCAGATTTTGCTGGGCAAACATAGACAGAGGCAGGCTTTTTAAAACTCTCACAGGCTCACTGTCTTCTAAACATGGGATAAGAGGGCCTACTTCACCCAGGACTGTCCTCAGGGTGAGAGAGAAGCTTCTGTGTGAAGCCTCCTTACTTCTACTAAGTTCCGCCCTCTCTCCCTCCCTTCTACCCTCCCTCCCTCTCTCCTTCCCTTAGTGGAGGGCAGAGGTGGGAAGCAGTTGTGATCAGTATGAGTATTTACATAGAAATTGTGCAGGCTTATTAGAAGGCAGGCTTCAGCACAGCAAAACTGGAGAGCCTCCTGGTGCAGTGTCTCTATAATAATATAGAACATGCTATTTGAACTTTCTCAGTAGCTGTCTCCCTCATCAGCCTCTGACATTTGATGGGAAAGATAGCTCCTGGTTTCTAATTGCAAATAATTAGCATCTTGGGCTAATTCCTGGACATTTGGCACCAGGCACTTGCTCTCTGCTATCTATGAAAGCTTGGTCGTGGGGAACACATTGCTATTTTACTTGGGAAGAAATTTATTACAGGGACTTGGGTATATAGGCTTGAGGCTGGTCTTCTAGGAATCACTTCTGAGAAACCATGTAGAACTGACCCACCCGGGGGCTACCGGCTCAGCTGTCCTTGGATGGGGAGCAAGTAGGAGATGGTTGCAGAAAATGCTGTCCTAAGAAGACATCCCCTTCGTAGCCTCTGTGGGTGGGCCACTGCAAGGTCATGGCCACACCTACCAGCAGAAATGGCTGCTGCAGTGGCAATAGCCTTCATCTCCCTTCCATCTTCCAGGACCCAAGCAGAAGCTCTAATTGGCATTCAGAACCTGAGTTGCAGGAGAATCTGAGAAATGCTTTTTAGTTTTTGAACCCTCCAGCTCAGTGTACAGGAAGGAAGCCCTCCCCACCTTAGTCTTCTACATGTAGTCAGTCATGTTCATAAAAGAAAATGTGCATTTGAACCATTTCAGTTTAATACAGATATGAATATACTGGAATGTGCAAAAATGAAATAGATAGGCGCACAAGGTACTGTTACAAAATTAAATGCATCTCTGTTGACCCCCAAATTCACTAATTTAAAATATCTTTATTTTAAATTAGACAAAACAAATTTTGTGCAGTATGTGGTCTGGCTACAAAAGAAACATGTAACTAAGTGGCTCTTATGGGACCCCAGTCTCTGTGCGAATGAGTGTGCATCAAGTCCTGTGCTCAGATTACAGGCTGCTTTTTTTCTGACCTGGGGAAAGTGTAGATGTGACATGTGTCCCAGCATACACTGGTGTGTAATCAGAGAGCTAAGCTGGCCAACTGCACCAAGAGGTGTTGGCTCATTCTAGAATTCTCATAAAATGGGAAGCTGGAACCTATGACTGCTGTAGTCACTTCTACAGTTGATATGAATAGTGCCTGGGGACACCGTGCGGCACAAAAACTCTGCTACTTCATGAGGTTCTTCAGGGGGTTAAATAAGTTAATATGTGTACAGTGCTTAGAACAGTGCCTGCACTTAATAAATATTATGTGATTGCTGTTATATCATTACTATTTTCTAGAAAATGGGGATTGCTCGACTTACAAGATTGTTGTAAAGGTTAAATGAGTTTAGTCCCTGGTAAAAGTAAGCACTGAATGCTTATTAGCTATAAATAATAACAATTATGAAGTTTTAACTCTTAGAATGATGCTTTCACTGAAGTCCATTTCCTCAGCCTTTTAACCCTGAGGCCTCCTACCTCTGAAGAGTAAGACAGAGCTGCTGGCTTGAATTTGAGAGAGGCACACCAGGGCCACCTTCATTTCTCCAAGACAGAGCGTTTTCTCAGCACCCCGCACATTGCTCCACGGGCTGAGTATACTTGACAGGCTTTCAGTAGAACCTCAAATCCAAGAAGTTAGTTTACTTTCGGAAAATTATTCTTCTAACCAACATGACTTCATACCACATTGAGTGAATTAAGGTCTCTGCCCTTAAATTTGGGCAAAGTTTGATGAAAGAAAGAAGTCAACCTTCATAAAGGTTAGTAATTGATATGGTGCATAAATTCATATTTATATTAACCAAATACCTTGGCTCGGTTGGGTAGAAAACAACTTTGTTTAAGTATCTGGTAGACTGTTGGCTCATTTCTAGACTATTGAATCATTTCTTGGGAAATTCAATAGAAAAGACTTTCAGAATTTGTGGTTTTCAAAGAGGACTTTCTCTAGCTACTCCAGTGAATAGCGGCGGTAACACAGTCTTAGGGAATGGAATTCTTGGGAGCTTCTGGTACCGTCCAGCAGTTGTACATCAATTAGTAAGTGTTGGCCTGGTCAGCAAAACATGGATTCTGGAGGGAAGAAAGATGAAATCCTCTATGGGAATAGAGTCCCTTGTCGTTGACATGAAGGTAAGATGAAGAATAACTCTGAAGCTCTGAAACACACTTTAAGAATTGTTGGTAGACTGTTTGAAAGTTTCAACATTGAGCATTGAGCAGCCGTCTCACATTGAAATGATACAAATAGACTTTGTCTGAAATATTTTGCGGAGACACATTAAAACAGGCGGAGCCAATCCCCAGCCAGGGCGGAGGGCGCCCCAAGGATGGGGCCCCATGTGCAGGGAGTTTTCCTGGGACCGAAGCTTCCATAAGTGTGTACGCCTCTCTTCTCAGTCCTCCGTTACTGAGCTGAATGTACTTTAACAAAACCTCAAGTCTTGTGGTTGCAGCCCCCCGAGGAGGGCGGGATGGGGAGGGGAAATGTGGTGAATTCCAAGGCAGGGAGGGTCAGGGACCTCCTGGCCCAGGAAATACCAAAGTCTTCCAATAAACAGAACCAGTCTGTGCTGGTATGTTTGTCCACAAATGATAAAGCGAATAAACAATCTTGGATTTTGAAAAGTAAAAACAATTGAAGAATTGACAGAGTCCCCACTGTCTGTGAGATCCTCTGCAGGCAGGGAGATGGAAACCAAACCCCATGTTTTAGGCCTGCAGTGTGGGACCTCAGAGTAGGGCCTAATTTCTTCTGATACTTGAATGGCTGTAATTTGAGAACTACTTCCCCCATCCTACTTCCAATATGGATCATCACTGGAAAGTCCATCTTTTAAAGAATCCCTTGCAAGCATTTCCAAGAATTCCCAGGGCTGTTTCTCCTGCCCTTGCTTGCCTGCTCGTGCTCCTCTAGGCCAGTTGTCACATCCTGACTATGTCAAACCGCATGTGCTGGTCCTCGGTGCCTCTGCTGCTAATGCAGAAGCTCTTGCCAACCCACAGAAATGCCCCTGTGAAGCCTGCTCTCCTAACAGCCATCCCTGGGGCTGGTGCAGGTCTCTGCTAACTTGACTACACCACTGGCTTCCACTGGGCAATGTGATGCTTTATTCCTTCTGACGAGAGCTTTCGCCTGCTTACAAATACTCTAAGGATTCCTAGAGTATGATAAGCAAGAAAGACACAGCCTCCGTTGTCACCTGTGAGGCAGCATTGAGGAAAGGCCCTTGTAAGGGAGGGATCCATGGAGACTGAGGTGCTAGAGGAGAGGTGGGGGAAAGGATGGGGGCAGGTGACGGGTGATACCAGGGAAACGAGGGTATCAGAAGTGTGGTGGAAGACCTGAGCTTTGTCTGAGGAGACACAGAGGAAGGGACTTTAGAGGCATCTAGATAAGTACCTCTTGTTACTAAAGAGGAACGGACATTTTGTGAGATGAAGGGACTTTTCCAAGGTCATTCAGTGAGATAAGCCCTTTAAACAATCCCACGTCCATTATTTCTTCTACTATATTTTCTGCTCTCTCCAGACATGAAGGAAGAGAGGGTGGACAGAGTTGCAGAGAGATTTAGAAGGAAAGGGAAGTGAAGGTGTCCCTTGATCTCCCTTATGAGGTGACTGTAATCTTCAAGTCACATATGGCATGGCGAGGCATGCTGAGAGTGAAGGAACGGAATGGACCCAGCAGCATGTACTGCCACATTGTGCTGTTACCAACGCTCTGAGTTGTGTGACCTTGCCCTCAGAGGATGAGGGGATGGATCCCAAGCTGTTGGTGTAAGGAACCAAGGGCCAGTCATTAATTAGCCAGCACTGTTAATTTCCTGGAGTAGAGTTATACAGCGAGCTGCTCAGAGTCAGTCTGATATCCTGGGGGGTCCCTAAACTGCACACTTCAGTACACAATTGGATGGCAGGGATATTCTCCTCACTGTACTTCCTGTAAGTTTCAAAGCTGGTACAGGATTTAAAATGAAAGGCTACAGAGCAGCTGCAGACATGAATACCTGCATTCTGACCCTCTGCCTCTCTGCTGCTGGTATCAGGGGCATGGGAGGAAAAGCAGAAGCCAGCTCGGCGAGTTCTGATGGTGGGATCAGAAAGAGACACAAGGTATGGAGTGACCCAACAATAACTGAACGGGGACAGAGTGGAGCCCTTGTCCAGAGGGACCCCCAGAGCCAGGCAGCCTGAACTCACCTTAAGACTTTAGATCCCAGCTCTCTGCCTCTGTCATCACAAGGCCTTTTCCCTCCCACTATGTCTGTGTCCCAATTCCCCTCTTCTTATAACCACGTTTTTATAACAAATCATTGGATTTAGGACCCACCCTAATCCAGTTTGACATCTACATTGATTACATTTGCAAAGACCCTGTTTCCCAATAAAGAAACATGGACAGACAGGTTCTGAGAGGACCTGAATTTGGGGGACGCTGCTCATTTCAGCACAGACCTCCGCATCGGACCTGCCCGTAAGCCTTAGCCCTCTGTCTCCAGCAATTCTTACCGCTCCTGCCACAACCTTTGAACAAACCTGCCTGGCCTGGGTCAGCTGGGTTCCTTTCTCGTGCCTGGTCTGCTTTTGCCCCATCCAGTCCGCACCACACCAGGCAGCCAGAGTATCCTTTCCAAACGTAAACCGGATTCTACGGTTCGCTTGTACAAAGCCCTCTGGTGGCTTCCCAGCACCAGAGAATAAAGTCCAGCTCTTTCGAGCTTCCGGGTTAGTGAACAAATGAGGATTTGGGGAGAGTGGTGAGCCTAGAGGGGATATGGAAACTCCGTACCCTCTCCCCACCCCTTGTCCTATGCATCTCTTGCATTTGGCTCTTCCTTTTATAATAAAGCGGTGATAGAGAACAAAGGAAGAAAGAAAAATCACCCAGCTCTTTAACTTGGCTTGAAAGACACTTGGTGATCTTATTCATTGTGTAACTTCTGCTCCCCTCTCCTGCCCCCAGATTGGCTGGGCTCCAGCCACACTGAGCTGTTTTCTGTCCCTCGGTCATGCTGAAATGTCTCAGGGCCTTTTCATTCCTGTTCCGCTGAAACACTCTCCCCCCAGGTCTTCAGATAACCACCTCCTTTTCAATGCTCAACTCCCAACTCTGGTGTCCCCTACCTGGAAAGGCCTTCTGCAACTCAGTCTAGTGAATGTGCTCTCTTGCGCGTGACCTATTGAACCTCCACACAGCTCTTTCCAGTATCTGAATGTACCTTACTTATTTGTGTAGAGATATTTATAGCACTGACATTATAGGCTTATTATTGGTATCCCCCCCGTAGAAGGCTGGTTCCTGTGAGCTAATTAATTTTCCTTGCCCACAGCTGTGCCCCAGCTCCTACAAAAATTATTGGCACAAAGACACTCAATAAATATTTTGTGTCTACTAAAAGTTTGTGTTTTGTGGCTTCTACCCTTCCTTCCAAGGTTTGTTTTATTTTTTAATAGTGAAATCTACCATTTTTATACATTAAAAACTCTTTGGATACATTCTGATATATTAACGATTGAGAAGGAGACAGTGGCCTGTTTTCATACCCTCTCCCCAACCATCTCTAAAATTCTCTGCTTTAGTTTCTGCAAAATACCTTAAATAATTTTGTGGTCATCCCCTACCCCCAGCACCTAAATACACAGGTGTGTGCTTATTCACAACTTTCTACACACCCTCCTGGGTAAGATGCTTTCATTCATCCCCCACACCTCCACCCCCTCACTGTAGGAAAGCATTTCTAGATGTGTGGAGGATTCTGTAGAAAGATATATAGCAGGGTTTAAAAAATTATTGTTATTTTGGTTTGTGGGGGAAACTTACCTAATGCCAAGGATGTGAACATCGTTCTGCATCAGGCTGAGTCTCATCTTACCCAGAAGACGTAGTGAGTTGCCCATCAGGGAGTTCAAACCTATCTACAGAAAAGCCGTTCCCTCTTCCTTTTCAGATAGGTAGTTATGAAGTTGGGCAGAAAACCGTCAGGACATTTAAAGCTTGTTCTTTGTGTGTGTGTTCTTCGTGTTAGCCACTTCTAGAACATTCTCTATTTCAAAGGCCTCTTTAGGCCATACTGGTTTTGCTGTCAAGAACCTCTGACCAAGAGCATTAGATATTGGTTTTTCATAATAGATTGCCATATTCTGGTTTTCAAACTGCTTCAACTTACTGTCTCCCACAGACCTTTGTCACCTTTAAGTTTCTAGCTGATTTCTTTCCTTCTTGTGTCAGCAATTTTTTTGAAAAGTCATTTAAACTTGCTTACGCTGTACTTTCCTTCTCATCAACTCCTCAAATGGCCCTTCTGCTTTGGCAGAAGTCGCCGCCGCCCTGCGTCCTGGCCGTGCGTTCTTGTTACACGTCCACACCGACATCAGACCTGATGACAGCAGCGGTGCGAGGGCTGAAATTACACAGGGTAAATGGGCGCAACTTGCACTCCCTGCGAACAGCCTTTCGGGCTTGTGTTTGAGTGGGAAGAGCCTGGATTTTGGAATCGAATACTGTGGATGTAAATCCTGGCTCTGCTTTCACTTTCTGTGACCTTAGGTGGCTGTTGAGCTTCTCTGAGTCTGCTTTCTCATCTGTAAAAGCCAAAACTATGTTTTATGGAGTCGTGAGAAGTAGAAGGAGAAATACACAAAGGTCCCCATGACTTTCATTCTGAACTCAGTATAAAATCATTCATTTAGAATCTAAGCAGAGATCTGAGGGCACCCTGCGGGCAGGGCACCGTGCCAGGCATGGTCAGCCTGGCAGGTCCTCCTGAACCATGTTTTCGGTAGGAGGATAGAGGGTATGGACATGTCTGACATTGTGTGCTGTGGAACCCATAGCCCAGGAGGCCTGACTCCCCACTTGCTTAGCAAGCACCCTGAGCAAAGCACTTGACCCCTTGAAATTCCTGTCCTCACTGGTGGGATGGAGCGAGGCTGCCTGCCTCTACTCTGGGCTGATTCCTCGAAACAAGACGTATAAGTTGGGCATCGCCCCTGGAAGACAGGGCCCTCTGCTCTGCTGGCTCCGAACCCATGGCTGCCTTTCTCCATCCTGAACCTGCCGAAGGAATTCACAGACCCAGGGAATTTCAGGGGGCATCGTGGAGTCCTGACTGAGAGTCTCTGTCACATAGATGTTGGTGGCCCCTTAGCTAGGATGACATGTAATTCCCTGGTTTAGATCCCTTCCTGTTGCCCCAGCTCCCTCGGGATAAAGTCAGAAATCCATAGCAGGACACACAGGCCCTGTTAGACCTCTGACCCCACAGGAAGCAGCAGTTCCAGGAGTGAGCAGTGTCAGTCCTGCGCCCGCCACCCTCCCTCAAAAAAACCCTGGGCACACTTAGCAGGGAGCCCAGCCAGGACCTGGGACCCTTCATCACCCTTTAGGGCCCAGATTCCCTTCTGTCCGAGACTTCCCTGTACGCGGTGCCCCCAGCACTGCTGTTCTGCACGAGTCAACAAACAGGACAGTCACTGCAGGGAGCATCGACTCCTAACCACTTGCTCTGGCAAGTTTGCAGGCAAGTCTCCCGCTCAATCCCCGAATCAACTGCCCTGTGTTCCTACAGCCTTTCTTCTTGGACCGGCCTTACTATCTTCTTTGCAGCCCACACCTGGCCTGATGAAATAGGTTCCCAAATTATTGTTGGGCACATGGCCACCCAGCTAAGGCTTGTACTTGCTGGCTGCTCTTTCAAACACATGTGGCCATAGAAAACAACGCCAGCCATGGCAGCTACCCAGACTTCCTTCCTGTGCTCTTTTCCTTGGCTGCCTGTCCCTTAAGCAGCATCTGTCCTGAGGTCAGCCTCTGCTGCACGTCTTTGCTCAGACGCCTCGTCCTCAGCAGCTGGCTTTACAGTCGAAAGCTCCCTCCCAGCCCCCCAGCCCGTTTCTCGTGCTCTGTGTGTTTTCCCATCACTTTTCTCAATGTACTGCAGGGTTAATTCCTGCGCGACTGTTCAAATGTGATCCCCGTGGGGAGAGGGGTTCACGTCTTCTTCCCAATGACAGAGATTCAGCACCAAGAACACACTTGCTGTAGAAATGACTAGGAAAATGCCCACTAAGACTGCCACACTGCCCATGAGAAGTTAGTCACAATCAAGTTATCCATACTCCGTTCATGGCCGTGCTTCTGGCATGGCTGGTAAATTTAGCAGGTTGGAAATACTTGACTTATCCCCCCAGGACCTGCACCCAGCTCTAATCTCTTTTGAGACACCTAATCACTCTAAGTCCAGCTACACGTGGATGTACGTGAAGCAGAAACTTTCATTCCTTCGACCAGTATGGGCTCTCCTGCGGGCTCACACTTAGTGCTGCTCTCCATCCTGCCCCCAGCCCTGCAAGCACCAGCCCTCCCCCCAAAGCCACACTGTGCAGCCGGTGGGCCTCTGCCAGGGTGGCTCCAGGTCAGACTTTTGTTTATCTCTTTACGGCAATTCTTTGCTTGACCAGACTTTAGTCAGGTTTTTTAACCTTTTCCTAGGCCCATCTATGTATTTCCTTGTAAAATCCAGTTTTAGTAAGAACCCTGCTGAGTTAGTTTAATGTTCCCCTCTCCAATATCTGGTCAGGTTCCTCATCCCCACCCCACCCCCCCGCCCCACCAACACACACACATATCTGACCAACTGGCTGTCCTCAGCAAGAACACTGGTGGGTCAGATTAATCAGAACACCCACCCCTGGATTTTCCTCAGTGATCTTTCATCACTGACCCCACCTGCTCCTGAGCCGTAAGTTCCCAGGTGCCCACAGTGTGTTCAGCATTGAACCTATCTCCCCCACTGTAAAATCCCACTCAGGGGTCCAGGACCATCCCATACCTATCGGGATAGTCCTGGGTGAAGTCTGCCTGATCACCTGTAAAAGAAAGAGAAAGAAGGAAAGAAAGAAAGAAAGAAAGAAAAAGGAAGGAAGGAAGGAAGGAAAAAAGGAAAGAAGAAGGAAGGAAGGAAGGAAGGAAGGAAGGAAGGAAGGAAGGAAGGAAGGAAGGAAGGAAGGGAAGAAGAAGGAAGGGAAGAAAGAAAGAGAAAACTAAGCAGCACGTTTTAAAATCCATGCGAACGATTCAGCTAACAATTACTGATTTACTTGAAAGGTGAAAGAGAAGGAAAGATACTGATCTTGCCATTCTTCGTGTATTTTTCATCACAAATGATGGACCTGCTGAACTTCTCCTCTCTCTAGAAGGATGTGTTTTTTCATTTTGTTACAATTAATGACACTTAGAGGAAAATCTCAGGTCGATCTCTGTTAGAAGAACTTAGAAATGAAAGAATAAGCACACACTTTCAAAAAGGTTTTAAAAAAGAGCAAAAACAACAGTATTTGTTTACGGCTCATTAGTACCACGGGGGCCCCTATGCAATATTTGTTCATTTCATCATTTGAAGAATAAAATGAAAATTTCCTTCTTTTCTCTATTTTTCAGCTTTCTTGCCCCCCCACACACACTACTTTATCATATGTTCTGCTTGTGGTAGATTTCAAATACGTAGTCTTCGTGGTAGTATGGCAAAAGAATAACCTTAATTCAGTTATATAGCGTCTGAAGACACTTTCAAATCATTCCCATGGGAAGAGATGCAATTGCTGTTAAGAAAAATACCTACTGAATGCCTATGTGCAAAGCTCAAGGGCCCACAGAGATGCTTGAGCTAAAATCTCCTCACCAAGGAGTGTGTAGTTTGATGAGAGAGGTAGTGCATCTGCCAAGCTTTTAAGGGATGCGATGACTTGCTCAGTATCTGGGAGAAGGACCATGAAGTTCAATCTCATCCTTAAATTTACCAGTACAGGTGTGCTAATTTGGTTCTCATCACTTCCCCAGGTGGCTTTGTTGCCCAAAGTAGCCAGTTTGACCAGTGCCTACAACTGAGAAAGGGTACACATAAATATGACAGAGAGGAATCTTGTGACAGTATGCTTGAAGTGTGATGTTAGTAAAATGAACTCTCCTGGCACACGTAGAGTTTGGTTGTGCCGTCACACTTGGTGAGTGAAAGGTGTTTAAAGCCCCACAGAGGTTTGCCATTTGTTATTCCAGAGATGGCACAATCGCTCCTTGGGGGTGAGTCTCTGGTTCGAGGACCGAATAGCTTCTGCTTGGATATCGCCACCGATTAGCTGTGTAGTTCATGTTTAAATTCAGAAGTGGATATTGTCCAAGTAGCCCCCCGTTTAGATGGGCACTTGCAGTAAGGAGGAAGTCTGGAAAGTTGTGGGAAGTTATGGCGTCAAACCCATAACTTTAAAGACTGAAAAATGGGGAGACGGTCCTGTGTGATCAGGAGTGTGGATCTACATGCTCTCACACCAAGACCACCCTTGGCAGCTAAGCACACGAGAGCCCAGTAAGGCAACTGCAGTTCATGAGTTAGCAGCAGCCCCTTTTATAAAACTCAATCTATCAGGTTTTGCTGCAGGTATGTCCTTCAGAAAGGTGGTTTGTGTATCTGGTTAAATTGTAGGTGGTTTAAATAGAATTGAGGGAGTGTTTCTCTCTGGGATCAAAGACCTCTGTTGTTGATCAAACAGTGAAAGAGGTCCTTCAAGAAGGAGAGGAAGAGGTCAAGTCTATCAAATCTTTACTTTTGTACATATCCTCATGATAACTAACATGTTGTCAGAAGTATATTGTGAGGGCCACTGGGCCAAGCAGATGGATGGATGAAGCTAGCTATAGGTGAGAACCTTATCTATATATTTTTATAATACATATATTTCTTATTTACAACCTTATGTGGCAACACTATCCCCTCATTTTAAGAGTGAGGAAACTGAGCCACTGAGAGGGTAAATAGTTTGCCCTAAATTTTACTTCTGGTTCATCCTGGAGTCACATCAGGGGTGGCCTGCCCCGTGAAGGGTGTGGTGGGAGGTGTGTCTTCGGAGTTCTCCTTCCCTGGTGCTTGGTGGTCCTGCAGCACTTGGAAGGCTGGTGCTTCCTGTGCTGACCCTTCTACGGTGCTCCATCTGTCTTCACCACCAGCCGCGCACTGCTCAGGCTGGGCTGAGCGGGCACTGTTGAAGGTCGCTTAAGTGGGTACCTGGTCACCTTCCAAGAGAATTTTTGGGCCCTGTGAGTGGCAGAAGGTGATGAATTCTGAACAGCAAAGAGATGTTTATGAACTTACCAAGCTACATTTACATTTAAAAAGTTCTACATTAAAAAATGTGGTTATTAGCAACAGTTACAAAGAACATCCAAGCAGTGCAATCAAACCCTAACCTAAATGGTAATAGAGGTTGGGATTTGAATTTATGAAACTGTTGGAGACTTAACAAAGAGAACACTTAAGTGGCCTTCTTACGTGTGATGCTAAATAATCTGGAGAGCAGAGGAATGTTTCCTTGCCTTTCTTGCCTGTCTTTTGAAGTTCGCTCCCCTCTCTACCCACCCCTGACGCAGACACAAGGGACAGTATTGGTAAGTGCTTCTTTTCTCAAATATTTTAAAGGCATAGAAGCTCTCTTAAAAATTACTTTTTTCTCTTAACAGTTTACTTGGATTTCTGTCCTTTTCCCATTCCCACCTCCCGTCTTTTCTGTTCCTATCCATGTGGGCGGGGAGCTGTCTCACCCCCGCTGCCTCCGTGTTTTAGGAGCTTTCAATGCCCTCCCCAGAAGGCTGACTCTTTGTCCCCCAGCTCTCCCTCCAGCTGAGGCCTCTTCTCTACTTCGATGAATTAATACACCTTCCCATTTCCCCATTCTCTTCATCTGCCTGTCTTTTGGGGATAACACATATATTCTCATCAGTTGCTTCACAGATATCTTTTCCTCAGAGTTCTGCCATCTCTGTTTGTCCAGGTGGGGTTTTCGTTTATTTACCTGGCTTGGAATTCACTGTGATGCCTGAGCCTGAAAATTCATGTCTTTCATCAGGTCTGAAAACCCTTTCCCTCTATTGCCTCTCTCTGACGTTTTTTTCTCTTCTCCTCACACATTACTAGACATGTGTTGCAAATTCTAATTCTTTATTACAATCTTTTACCCCTCTTTTCTGTTTTCATCTCTTTAGCCCTTTGTGCTGCATTTGGATAATTTTCTCAGATCTATTTTTCATGTCTCTTTCTAGTTTGTTCTTTCTTTATTCAACTGTGTCTAACCTGTGTTTATCTATCTGTTGAGTTTAAATTTTAACTTGTCTGTTTTTTAACAATAATTGAAATAACAATTTATTAATTTAAAGGAGTTTTATATGGTTCTCAAAAACTCTGACTTTTAAAATATTTTTGTTCTTTCCTCGTATTTTCAATTCCCACTTTATATCTTTAGTCTTTGTAAACATTCTAATTTTGGTTTCCGTAATTCTAGTACCTGAAATTCTTGGTAGTAGTGGTGGAGGAAGTGCAGAGTTCCTGATTGCTGTGTCTGCTGATCCTTGTTTGTGGTGGAGGGATTGCGTGTTTTGTAATTTTGGATTGTGAGTTTTTCTCCAGGGGCTTTCTTGGTGGTAATCCAATACAGGCTGAGGTTGAGTGTGTGTGCCTCCAGAGTGGTTTTGTGTGTGCTTTTGTCAGGGGCCCCGCGGCTGCCACCGACCTGGGCCATGTTCTATTTTAACTTCTCAGCTGGAGGGGCAGACCACACCAGCATGGTTGAATCTGAGCTTCAAACCTACTTGAGGGGGGCCAGTGGTTATCAGTCTCAGGGAGGCTTTTTCCAACCCCACTGAGATTGAGTCTGAGGCAGATAAGTTTCTTAACTGTATCCCTGAGTAGGTTGGAGAATCTTTGTTCCTAGCCCACTCTTTTATAAAGAGGATGGTCTTTTAAGAGTTCCAGCTGTATATGAGGGTCTCAGGTTCCATTCCCTCACCTGCACTTCATGAAGGCCCTGGGCTTCCTCTCCTGATCCGTGTGGATAGTAAAGTTTAAGCCTTGTGTTACCAACACTAGT
>VMDR010006224.1:0-46654 GCA_007922815.1 Macrotus californicus
GGAATTCTGGTTTGGTTATCTCTTATTTCCAGAAGCCAGACTTCCATGCTTCCCACACTAATGGGAGATACTTATGTAAACATAACTGAGGAAAGTGTGTGTAAAACATTTGTACTTACTATGAAGATTAGTGCAGTCTAAAATACTTTATATGCTCTGTATTAACCTTTGGTAAGGTATGCATAGTAATTTATGCTTATAGATGAAATTAGGTAGTGTTCCACTAGAATTATATAGATATTCTCATTTCTTTACTGAAGGTGGATGAAAGTTTGTTTAAGAAAAAAAGAGATTTTCTAACCTATGAATAGGATTGGTAAGTATTTCTGTAAGACTAAAACTTTATGATCATACAAGATTCATTTGCCAAAGAAACTCATTTGCAAACTAAAGTATGCAATAATTTTTTTTAAAGTGGACCATTTTATACAGTCCATTTAAGACTAAAACCCTGACTTGATGTAAGTTCTGGTCATTTATTGGTCAACTTAAGGGGAAATGTTATGTTATAGGGTCTACCTGTTATATTGTCTACTCTGATGTCAGTAAGTGTAAGATCTAGATGTAACCTCAGATATCACCTGGTCCAATTTTCAGCTTTATAGATGAGGAAACTGAGACCTGGAATTTGGATGACTTGCCCAAGATCTCATAGCTAACATATGACAGAGCTGGACCAGACCTCAGCTTATCTGGGTCATACTTTCAGGCCTCTTTCACTATATCAGATTCCTTCTAAATCACTTCAGGGTTGACATGGCTCTGGCTTTCCCCACCAGGGCATGGAAGATGGAACACTGAATCCGAGTATTAACAGATCTTTGCCTCTTAAGTATAGTGTGACAATGACCACTACTTTGTCAACGTCAATTCTTCTCTTCCTTCTACAACTTCCAAGTTTTTGCTGGGCATTTGGCTACCCAACCAGGCTATATTTTCTGGTCCCCCTTAAAGCTTACTGTGGCCAAGGGGATACAAATGAGTGAGTGGGTACAGTGTCTGTGTTGCTTCCTGTTCCCTATCCCCTTTCTGCTTGTTATGATTGGTGAGACTGAAGCAGACACTTGTACTCAAAAGACAAAGCCACATATTGGGGATGGCAGAGCTGCCCTTTCAGCGTTGGATGGTCTACCTCTGGGCTATCATATGTAATAAAACAAAGTTTTTTGTTTAATCTGCTATATGTTAGGGTCCCCTTGCTTTAGGAACTATGACTATACTCTAACTAAAACTCTTAATATCAACCAAATAGCCATGTATGATAGCATGAAGCAGACTCTCCCCTCTTCCAGTCCAAGTTGAATTCAACAAGGTCACTTTTGGTTGGGCTCAGACTTTGAACTTATACCCTTGTTTTACATCAACTTGAGGACATTCATGCTACAAGGCAAATGGTTCACTAGAAGAAGCATTGACCCAGGGAGTTTGGTCCAGGTTTCTAACATCAGCTTGTTACTAACTTCCAGAGTGCCTCCATGGCTGTTTGTGGCCTTAGTTACAGAATGTAGATTGTATTGTTCATTTATCTCTCAGGATATTATGAATAATACTTCATAAAAAAATGGTTATAAAGCATCTGGCAAGTGCAAGCCTTCTGCTTATAATAATGAACTAATACAGTAGTTTTCTTGGCACCCTGGATCTCTAATGATTTATAGATGGGCCTTTTTACTAAAGGGGGCTTGGCTTTGGTATGACCTGCCTAGGCTGATGAACTGTCTCTGTCTTAATCTTTAGGACTCAGTGGAAGTATCAATGTTACCCTTCCTCTTAATTTCTTGCTTAATAGCACCGTGACGAAGAAGGCATGTGAGCTATGGAGAGGAGATCTGGAGGTCCCTGGTTGACATTCAGTCTTTTTCCAGAAGTGATGTTTGTATCTATGTTCTGGTGATTGTTTTAGCCTGGAAATGTTAAATAAAGAAGACATTTCTGAGACGCTGGTCATGTGGCCAACAGCATGTTTGCAAAAACAAAAAACAAAAAAAACACCAAGTTCAAATTATGCTTTGGTTGTTTTACAAAAGCCTAATGGCTGGTATAATTCCTGTGTTAAGTCCCTGTCACATACCTGTAATGTAGCTCCTTGTGATGGAGGAACTGGACTCCCAATATGTTGCCTTGGAGACTTAAGTAGATGACTTACTTAAGTGGATGACTTCTGACCCTTTTATTTCAGCACTTCCAGAAGTTTGCCAGAAAGTGCTCACTTCTGCCAGGCAGTCCTTAACATTTCCCTTTGGGCGGCCTCAGCTCTGAAGTTATTATTGATCATTAATCCTTCTTTGATCCTAAGCATCTCTAATAAGGAATAGATCTGGAACACTTTCAAGATCAGACTCCTTTTCGAGGAGCATAAATCTGTTAGAATGTAGTAACAGTATGTGAAAACATAGTCCAACCACATTTTTAAAGTATAAAATTAATGTGTCAGGTCAATGAGAGAACATCATTGTCCCCAAACTGGTCCAGCCTGAAAATGATTGGTTGGTATCAAAACTCGCTTACCAAATTGGCATCCAAATGGAATAGGTTTGGATGAAATTACAAGGCAGTTATCTTCTAGTGTGATCTACTGTGGCCATCACTGCATCACCAGTTTTAGATGTTCTTTGAGATGCAGGAGGAAGGAAGGTAATGATGTGGGGTAGAAGATGAGAAAGAGCATACGGGTCTGGAATTCATACCTGCTATATGCTGTGTGTGCGGTATCATTTAATTCTCATGACTATATGTCACTTAATTCTCTCAACAGCCCTATGTGGTAGGTATTGTCCTAAATGTACAGGTGAGGAAGTTAAGATTCAGAGAGGCTAAGTATCATTTCGTGAAAAGTTATTGGAGAGAAAATCTGTATCTACGTTTACCTGACTCACAAGTCCTTACTCTTGCCATGATAACCATATTGTTTTTGTGGTGAATGGGAAATGTGCCAAAGGAAGGAAAAATACCCAGAGAGGAAAGCCTGTTATCCCGGCCAGTTTAAACAGATGCCAACAGAAGGCTGTAACTTGGAACGCAGTCAAGATAGGAAAAGAAGAGAGAATGATGAGTTACCTTGCAACATCCCTGGAGAAAACCAGATGTAAGAATAGAACAGTTTGGCAAGAATACTTGAGTTAGAGAAAGAAGTCAAATGTGTAGAGTATGTGATGTCAGCTTGGAAAATGCATG
The DNA here is from genome assembly GCA_007922815.1 of Macrotus californicus. Classification (NCBI taxonomy): domain Eukaryota; kingdom Metazoa; phylum Chordata; class Mammalia; order Chiroptera; family Phyllostomidae; genus Macrotus; species Macrotus californicus. Next base: position 3,175 of record VMDR010006224.1, read on the forward strand.
AGAGCCTTGGTTGAATACTTAGATCTGCAAAGTAACAAGATTTATTCTTATTTAAAAAACCATGCCCTGGCTGATGTGGCTCAGTGGATTGAGCAGTCGCCTGAGAATCGAAAGGTTGCCTGTTTGATTCCCAGTCTGTGCACATGCCTGGGTTGTGGGCCAGGTCTGCAGTTGGGGTTGTGTGAGAGGCAACCAATCGATGTATCTCTCACACATTGATGTATCTCTTGCACATTGATGCTTCTTTCCCTCTCTTTCTCCCTCCCTTCCCCTGTCTCTAAATATAAATAAATAAAATCTTAAAAAACAAAAACAAATCACTAATGCTTTAGTAGAATGAGACACTTGGGAATTTTGTGAGAGGGTAAATGTATTTTGCATTTGGGAAGGCTATGAATCTTTGGGGGCCAAAGGACAGAATCCTAAAATGGCCTTCCAAATTCTGGCCTTGGTATATACACACCTTCTCCCAGTTATTCAATCAAACACTAATTTAGGTAATTCTGTAAAGAGATTTTGCAGATATAATTAATATACTAAATTAGTTGAACTTAAAATAGGGAGGTTTTCAGTGGGGGTAGAAGTATGGAGGCTGACCTAATTCCACAAGCCCTTTCAATACAGAGTTTTCTCTGGCTGCTTATGGAAGAGGAAGTGAGAGATACTCCAGCTTGCTGGGAAGAAGCAAATATTGTGGATTTGCCCATGTCTTGGATTGCCCTTGGAGACCACATGGCAAGGAACTATGGACAGCCTCCAGCACTGCCTAGTGGTCCCTGGTTGACACCTAGGAGGAAAATGAGGACCTCCTTTCTACACACAAGGAAATGAATTCTGTCAACAATTTGAGAGCTTGGAAGAGGCCCTGAGCCCCAGATGAGAATGCAGCCCCGGTTAACACCTTGCTTTCAGTCCAGTGAGACCCTGAGCAGAGGACCTAGTTGCTCAGTGCCCAGACTTCTGGCTTAGAGAAACTGTCAGATAATAAGCAGGTGTTGTTTTAAGCCACCAAATTTGTGGTGACTTGTTATGCAGCAATAGAAAAGTAATACACATGTATAATTGTTCCTTGAATGGGGTTGTTGGGGGGTGCTTATTGTAAGGGGTACCGACCCCTACACAGTTGAAAATTCACTATAACTTTTTCCCTGGCTGGTGTGGCTCAGTTGGTTGGAGAGTTGTTCCATAAACTGAAAGGTTGCCAGTTTGATTCCCTGTCAGGGTACAAGCCTGGGTTGCAGGTTCTGTCCCCAGTTGGGGAGCCTGCAAGAGGCAATGAATTGATGTTTCTCTCACATCAATTTTTCTCTCCCTCTCTCCCTCCCTTCTTCCCCTCTCTACAAAATTAATAAGCCTGTCTTCAGGTGATGAAAAAATATCCATCTCTCACATCAATGTTTCTCTTTCTCTTCCTCTTCCCCTTGCCTCTTGCACACCTCCAACCAGGGCCCTGGCCCACAACCCAGGCATGTGGCCCAGCCAGGAATCAAACCGGCGACCTTTTGGTTCACAGGCCAGCACTCAATCCACTGAGCCACAACAGCCAGGGCTCCTGTCTCTAAAATTGATAAGCATGCCCTCAGGTGAGGATAAAAAAATAAATATACTATAACTTTGACTCTACAGGTGAACCTTCACATTTACAGATTCAACCAACTGTGGATGGCAAATAATGATTTTTGATCTGCTATTGTGCATCTGTGGTTGGGAATCCGTAGTTGAGATTCTGTGGTTGGGAATGTGAAAATACTGTTTTCAACCCAAGGTTGGTCGAATCTGCCAATGTACAGCCTGCAGATACGAAGGGCAGACTGTATTTGTTGAAGAAAACCGGCGTATAAATGCACCTGCGCAGTTCTAACCCATGTTGTTCGAGGGTCAACTGCATTCCATTTTGCTGGTTTCCTCTATAAGTCTATGAAGAAGGTACAGCAAATATTTTTATCTCCATTTAATATTGAGGAAACTGATGGAAAAATATATTAAATAACTAGCTCTAGTTTATTTAACTCATTAATCATAGAGTCAAGAGGAGACTGGTTTTTTTTTGTTCCTTATAGTAATGTACCTTCAGCTCCACCATATCCTGCACATCCTGATATGTTCATGTGTGTCCTCAGTACCAGGGCAAAGCGTTTTGTCATGTTTTGGTTTGGTGAAAGGTGGTAATAAGGAGGAGAATGTTTCAAGGGAAGAAGTCAGGAGAGGGAGAGGTGATGGGGGCACCATCAACCTCTTCATGTGATTCCTGTATACCTACCTGCAAGGGAGCCTGTTCCAAACTCCTAGCCACAGTCTTGCATCTGGTCTACAGAATTCTCTGATACATGGGTCTAGTCTTTATCTTCTCTTCCTAATGAAACACTTATGGTATTACCTTTGTTTGTGTGTGCATATGGATGTGTATCAAATCCTCCAGTGGTTTCCTGGGAAACCCTTTCATATCTGTGGCTGCTTCAGAGAGGATGAAAGGAAGAGGAAGGCTCATGTGCCTTGGCACAGGTGGCCAGTTTCCCCCTCATATCCATTTCCACTTCTATGTAATACAAGTCTTTAGCTATGTTCCTGGCTGCCCTGAAGAAAGAGAGATGCATTTCCAGAAAGAACAAACATCTATCTGCTTAAGCCACTCTTCTTTTGGATCTTTGTTACATCAGCCATACCTAAGTCCTAACTAATGCATATACTTACCGAAGCATCTGGGAACAGTATGTGTATAATTCAAATGTGACAGTGTGTGTCCGAGCTACACAAATGGGAGCTTTACCTGCTATTGTTCGTGATTTGGATGAGAACTTGCTGTTTTGCTCTTCCCAGTTTCTCTGACTTACTCCTCGTTCTTAAAAACCCAGCCCCAGCGTTATCGACTTTGGTCCCTGTGGCTCATTCGTATTCTCTCGTGTGGGGTCTTAGAGCCCTGGTGCCTCCACAGTGGTATGCACCGGGTTGCGATTTCTCCCACCTTGGCCTTTACCACATCGGATGGAAATGGCCTGATTCCTGGGTTCCCTCCTCCTAGGGTTGTGAACTCCCTCAGGGCAGGGCTGTCTCCTGTCCAAGTGAGAGAGTCTGTTACATACTAAGTCCACAGTACATATTTGTTAAGTCAGCATCCCTGGGAATAAAAGGAGGAATGAAAGAATGCATAAAACCATTGTGAACCGGAGCATTTACAACGATGGTCTCCTTGTTAGAGCTGAAAACTCATTTCTCTGAATGTTTGATGTTGGCTTATGTGGGACTTTGCAATATGGATGTTTGATATAAAATGAAGTTTCATTTGGGAGGGACATACTACACATTTAAAGTTAAATGCCCTTTATTCTTTGTACAATTGGAGCTTTCAAATGAAGTCATAGTCATAGCACTTTCCGTCCTATTTTTCCTTCTCTGTTTTCTTCTACCCTCAGGAAATGCCCCTATCTCTATCCCTTTATTTTCAAGAAGCAATCATGTTGTAAATCCCATCCCACTGAGTCAAATTTAGGTCATCTTTTATTTGGTCAAAATATAGTCTTACTGGCAAGTGGTATCACTATTATTCAGGAACACACATATTGTTTTACTTACAGCTGTGTAGCATTTTATGTTCTCATATAAATGTTATGCCTGGATTATAGCTCAGGCAAACTGGACTCCATTTATTTGAAAAAATAATGGGAAATCAGGTTCATTCTAGCCACCTTCCTGACAGTTTCCCATTTCTCAAAGGGGCCCTTGCATGGGCTGTGTGGTGCTGCTTTGCAAACAAGTTCTTCACAGATTCTGCAGGATGGCTTTCCTGTCCTCTGCAGGAAGCCCTAAGCCAGGGTGGGGGTGAGGCAGAGGATCTGCGACAGGTCAGGGAGGAGGGAACGCTGCTTTACTGAGCCCCTTGTTGGGGAGAGTGGTGGACAAAACAGACAGGTTCTTGGGTTAAGATCTTGGAAGGGAGCTAGAAAAATGATGACACTTTCTTTGGGCAAGGTGTTCAGAACAGATGGGAGAATCCAGTTCTGGTTGTAGATTTGTGCATCATCATCACCATTATTCTGTAATCAAAGAGGGACCACTTTATTTTGGGTGCACGTGTGTGCGTGCGCGCGTGTGTGTATGATTACTTTGCTTAAGCTCCCCATCATAACCAAATGATGAAGCCAGAATAGCAGTCTGGCCCTAAACCCCCTAAAATCTGTCTGCTGTCCTTCTCAGCTCCTCTAAAAATATTGCCTATTCCCTGTCTATATTTATGATACCTTGTACTTATATGTGTATATTCATATGTATGTATACACATCTCTATTTTTACGGGGATTTGTGCAGGAGTACGGCTCTGGAACTTCTTTTACAGAATTACACAAACTGGAATGGCATTACAGAACCTTATTTTTAACATAACTCCGCTGCCTGTATAATGAAATGCATGCTACAAACAGATGAAATTGAATGTTCAAGTCAAATACAGAAATATGCTCATTTATGCACAGTTTCTCCTCTCTTTCTGAAGTAACAGGAGACACATTTTTGTCAGATGCCTTGCTTGAGTGAGTGAGCTTCCTCCGGGGTCTGAATTAAGGCCAGCAGGTCGTCCCACAGTCATGCCCACTGGGGAACTACCAGAGAGAAGGAGACAGGCGAGCAGTAGATTCAGGATTTATTGGGTGACGACACCATATGATGAAATGATAACTTGACCACACTATTCCTCCCAACTCCCTTTGTCTGGGAGATGGTCTGTGGATTACTCTTTACTCAGCCTTGCGTTTTGATGTCTATAGTGACGGAGAAACTCAGGGACAGAGGTTCTAATTAGAGGCAGCATAGTGAGGGGATAAGAGTAGGGGCTGGTGTCAGTTGGCTTGGGTTTAAAACCTGGGTCTGCTACTTGTGTGACTTCGGGCAAATTACTACAATACTTCCTGCCTCAGTTTTATACTTGTGTCATAGGGCTGGTGTGAGGATTAAATGAAATAAAGACAAGAATAATGCCTGGAACAGAGTAAACTTCCAGTGAATATTAGCTAATATTATTATGAAAACATGGTCAGAATGTAGTTTCTCATAGGTGATTTTGTTTTTATCAGATACTATAAGAATGGACTGTGTTGAGCCATTTGTTTATATATTTTGAAGGTATATCACTACATATTAAATGTTATTATTTATTAAAATTGTTAAGTTAAAAATTAAATATCAAACCTCCTATATTTTTCATTAGTTTTTAAAAAAATTTATTGATTTATGGGGGGGGGGAGTTGTGGGGAGAAAATGGAGACAACAGTACTTGAACAACAATAAAAAAAAGTTTAAAAAAAGAAAATACTAAGAAACATTGAAAAAAAAAGAACTCCCAGTAGTACAAAAACCAATTGCTATTTTGATATACTGGAATTAATCAAGTCATACAGTATTGTTTATAATTGCTCAAAAAATGAAATGTTTACATGTAAATTTGAAAAAACATGTGGTGTGGTGATTGCCGGGGGAGGGGTATAAAGTGACTAAATGGTAATGGAAAAAATACAATAAAGATGAAATAATACGATAAAAAATTTATTGATTTGAGAGAGAGAGAAAGAGAGAAAAACATCACTTTATTGTTCCACTCATTTATGCACTCATTGGTTGATTCTTATATATGCCCTTACTGAGGACTGAACCTGCAGCCATGGCATATGGGGATGATGCTGTAACAGCTGAGCCAGCCAGCCAGGGCTTTTGTAATTTTCATTTAAATTGTTATACTTAATTGTATTGCTTAGGAATCATGTTGGGTTCATAGGTCATAGATATATACATTTATATATATGCATACATATATATATTCACACACACACGTATATTTAAATGGTGGTAAAAAAAGCACATAACATAAAATTGACCATCTTAACCATTTTTAAATGTACAGTTCAGAAGTGCTAACCATATTCATATTGCTGTGTAAAAGATCTCTACAAGTTTTTCATCTTGCAAAACTGAAACTCTATGCTTGTTGAATAACAACTCCCCAGCCCCTGGCCACCACTATTATGCTTTCTGTTTCTATGAGTATGACTACTTCAGATTCCCCATATAAATCAATCATGCAGTATTTGTTTTGATATAGGGGTTTTGTGGATTTAGGTCTAATATTCAAGTCTTTAATCTATTTTGAGTTAATTTTTGTATATGGTATAAGGTAAGGGTCCAACATCTTTTTTTTTTTTTTTTCCTGTGAATGTCCAGTTTTCCACAATATTATTTGTTGAAGAAACTACCTTTCCCTACTTTGGGCCTTGGTACTTGTGTTGAAGATCATTTGACCATGTATCAAAGGCTGGCTCTCTATTTTATTTCCTTGGTCCATGTGTGCCTGTCTTTATACCAGTGCCATACTGTTTTATTACTATAGCTCTGTAATATACTTTACAAGCAGGAAGTGTGAGGTCTCCAACTTGGTTCTTTTTCAAGATTGGTATTGCTCTTCAGAGTTTTTTGATACAATATAAATTTTAGGATGGTTGTTTTCTATTTCTGCAATAAAGGCCATTGGGGATTTAATAGGAATTGCATTGAACCTATTATATATATATAAATAAATGCATATTGATATATATTTAAACAAAAGATTACTGTGCCCTGGCTGGTGTGGCTCAGTGGATTGAGTGCCAGCCTGCGAACCAAAGGGTCACCGATTCGATTCCCAGTCAGGGCACATGCCTGGGTTGTGGGCCAGGTACCCAGTAGGGAGTGTGCAAGAGACAACCATCCACTGATGTTTCTCTCCCTTTCTTTCTCTCTCCCTTGCCTTCTGTCTAAAAATAAATGAATAAAATCTAAAAAAAAAATTGCTGTAATAACACTCACATTTATTGAATGCTTGTTATGTGTATTAGTTTCCCAGGGCTTACAGAACTAAGTACCAAAAACTGGATGGCTTAAAACAGCAGGAATTTATACTCTCATAATTCTGGATTTGACGGTCTGAAATCAGGGTGCTGGCAGGGCTGTGCTCCCCCTCTAACCTGTGGGGAGAATCCCTGCTTGCCTGTTCCTAGCTTCCTGACTGACCAGCAATCCTTGGTGTTCCTTGGCCTGTAGCTACTGCATTTCCAACTCCGCCTCTGTTATCACATGGCCATTTTCTCCCCGTGTGTTTCTTTCCACTGCTTATAAGAACACCAAGCATATTAAATTAAGGGTCCACCCTGCTCCAGTATGACCTCATCTTAACTAACTGCACCTGCAATGACCCGATTTCCAAGTAAGGTCATATTCTGAGGTATTAGGGACTAAACATCAACATATATTTCTTTGGGAGTTCACGATTCAGCCCCCAACACCATGTGTCAGGCACTGTGCTAGAATTTAGACATCTCATTTACTCCTTATGACACCCTTATGAGGTGAACAGTTATTATCTTCATTATTTGGATGAGGACATTGAACTTTAGAGGAACTCAGCAACTTGTTCAGGTTTTCCAGCTGAGCTGACTGTCCAGTCACTTGCTTTTGCAAGTAACCAGACACATTTACAGGAAAAACTTTGCTTCTAGGAACCTCTTGCATGTTAGCAATTTAGCAATGGTTTGCATTATGCTTCTGTTTGATCCAAAGGTTTTTCAGAGGGTCAGGTTACCTGGGCCAGAAAGGAAGTTTCCCACAGACAAGGGCAGGCTTGTCTGTTTAGATTTTTCCCATTCTTTCTGGACGTGAGTACGATGTTGACCTCTCAGGTGCTTTGGTCTTGGACCCAGCAGTATTGAAAGGTCCAAAATCCAGGACTTAGAGAATACCTAGAGAAGATTCAAGACACACATGGGTAGTGACTCCCTGGTTGTATGGATGATATGCACTGTAATATAAAAACAGCAATATATAAGACCTGAGGTGAACATGCGTTATTTTTCTTCATGGAGGAGAGAGAAAATGGCCAGAAAACTGTCTGCTTCCATACCTGGTCTTTCTCAATTCTTTTTGTCTCTAGCCTTCCAAAGACTGATCAAACTGGGGAAATGGCAATTCTGTGTTACTTTCCATCTTCACTTTAGAATTGCTTTCAGAAAAAAAAAACAACGAGCCAATGAGACCTAAGATTGCATGTCCAACTCTCATCAGGAACATTTACATATTAGCAGCAGGCAAAGACAAAGGAATTGAACTAGATCAATTCACCTCACCCCCTTTCTTAAAGCAACATATTTTGTAAAAGTTTAAATTAAAATTTACATGAAAATCAACAAAGCAAAGGAGCTGGCACGGGAGGCTCGTGCGCTGGGTCAGGGGTAGAGAGTCTGAAGCTGTCCTGTTCACTCCTTGCTCTGTGGGGCAGCCTTCAAGGACCCCTCTACAGAAACTCAAGGGCCTTGGGGAGCCTAGTTACAAACCATTGGCTCAGATAACCTTTTACATTCCTCGAATGAAGAAAGATCTTTAAGGTAGTTTAAGAGAAAAAAGTGAGAGACGGAATAGCTCACGTGATTTGGTCCAACTCCTCTCCCCAATATTTGGCATGTTTCTATTATTTGCGTTTATGTAAATATCCAGAAGAAGAATGAGAGGAATCCACAGTACCTGTGAAAACAGGCACTTCTAGGAAAGGAAAGTTTGTAGAGAGAGGAAATCAAGAGCGCTTTCAGACCTGAATTGTTTAAATGTTTTTTTTTGTGGGGTTTATGCATTTAGGCATTATTTATACAAATAAAAATAAATGGAAAGGAATGAATTAATAAAACCTCTGCATGCTTATATGTCTGTAATAAAAGCATGTCAGTTATCATCTCATAACATGTTGGGAGAGCGTATTTGTTTGGATCGAACAAATATATTCTTATTTATACACAGCCACATTACCACCTGGTATACTTGTAGTAGCTTTGAGATATTTGATCCACACATTTCTGATCTATTTACATGTTTATTTATCAACAACTGAATCTTTAAAGGATAAATTCATACCCAATCGAAGGTGTCTTTAACAAGAAACTCCTTTGTTTCTTCCTCCCTCTTTCGTTAACCAGTAAGAAGCCATGTTAACCACGGGCAGACCCTGACCCGAGGATGCTGGCAGAGACTTTATAGTGCAATGCACTCAACCCGCAGTGAGAGAAGGCACTCTCCTTTTCACTCACCTCACTGGGTAGGTCGAAGAATGAGGCCTTCCCTCAGCCCAAAGAAAACCGCGCTGGCTATTGTTTTTTAAAAGGTTGGTTTATGGCCTGCCATGGCTTTCACCACCTGCTGCCTCACTCAGGTTTCTATTTCAAAGAAGGCATGGAGGTGTGTGGGGCAACCAAACTCACTGTGAATTCAGTGTCCCCCATGCCTCTTATGAGCAGTTAAAACCTGCAATGATTCAGATTTGCTCTGATTCCAACAATATCTTGCCTCTGAGGGGCAAGGACTGATTCCCCAAGTCCTCTGGTTCTTTTTTTCCCGCACATTCATATGAAACTATCTTCTCTGTATAACTACAGCCAAACTGTAAAAAGGCACAGGACTCATACCTGCAAACTAGTTGAGATGTGGAAGGGGAGCAGAGCCTGCCCTGAGTGCCCAGGAATAGCATTTACTCACGTCGTTGTTTATTGAGTTTCTACTATGTGCCAGGTACAACAATTCATTATTGGGCATGAAAAGTGTTTGAGACATCATCTGTAAGTGTAAATGGAGCTCAGTGCCTTAACATGTTGGTATTTCCAAGAATCACAGACCACAAATTTAGAGTTAAAAAGATATCTAAAGATACTCCTGTCTACTTCTTAGAAAGTTGGTCTTGTTCTGGTTAGTAAAGTTGAACTTGGCTAGCTAGATAGTAGATATGTATAGATTTTTATTTGTTAAAAATTGAGATGCATCAGTATGCATATATTGATAAATTATATATAGTTCTTTTAAAAAAATTCTTGTTTTCTTTTTATCTTTTTCTAGTGATATGTGAGTTTCTCTTTTCTCATTAAATGAATTACTTGGTAGGAGAACATTCATTTATTTGAGTGTGTAGGAAACTGGAAAAAAAAAAAAAAAGAACAGGGATGTCCTTTCATTTAAAGAGCACTGGTTCAGCTAGAAAGGCCATTCTTTGGACAACTGGAGAAATTTAAATATGGGCTGTATAGTAAGGAGTGGCATTGTGTTTGTGTTAACTTTCCCAATGTGATCATGGTGTGATTTTCTTGTTCTTAGAAGTGCTCAAGTTTTTATGAGTAGTGTCATGATGCCTGCAAAAAACACTTAAGTAACTCAGTTGAAAAATAAATAAATAAAAATTTTAGTAAGCAGAAATAATTAAAATGATGTATTATCTATTATACATAAAATTTCATACATATCTCAATAGATAGAGAGAGAGGGAGAGAGAGAGGAAGTGCTAAAGCAATTATAAAAAGTGGTAACAATTGGTGAATCTGAATTTTTTATACTATATTTGGAACTTTTTGGTAGGTGCAAAAGTTTTTAAAATTAAAAGTCGGGTGAGTCGTGGGGGTTGAATAAAAAGCTCAGGTCTCTGGCATGATGAATCTATCCCATTAAATGGAACTTTCTTGAAGTCTGTGGCACTGCTTGGACCTTTGGGCATGCTGTGTTTCACCTCTAGAAAAAACTGGGAGCATTTTGTAGATTTCTGGGTCCAGTGCCATTTCTCACCTGACATGTTCTGCTGGTTCTCTTCCTTAGAACTACTGGTACCCAGGTCCTAATTTGAACTCTGGAGGTACCAGTCAGCTGTGACTTTTTCTGACTAGTTATTCTTGTCATACCTAAGCACTATTGATTCTAGGATGTACTTTTTGCAAAATACACTGCTACAAAAGAAAAGAGTTTATTACTTTTAGGATAGCATCAACTCTAAGATGCAACGTGATATCAAAGATGTGAAAATTTGAAAAGAAATGGCATCCTAGCGTTGATGAGGCTTCATGCATCACTAGGACTACAGGGAGGAGCAAGGCAAAGTGTGAGTGAAGAGAGCAGACCAATGAGTATTACAGAAATGACCCTCAGAGGACCAGAACAGTGCCTAGGAATACTCATTGTTAGAACCTAAAGAAACAGAACATGTTCCTCATAAGAGCGATCATTATGAATCTTCATTTGGCCACTCCTGGTCTTGCTAGTACAATGAAAGTCAGGCACTTTGCATACACGATCTCATTTTATCTTCACAATAAACCTGTGGGAGATTTATTCTTATCCCCTCTTTGCAGAGAAACCCGGGGGCTAGAAAGTCTGAGCACCTTGTCCGGTGTCACACAGGAAGGAGGAGGTGGAGCTGTGTCTCACAAGCAAGCAGACAACTGATGGCTGTGGTTATACAAAATTTTAAAGCGAAGAACACACATAGAATGAAGTCTGGAAATCTGGGTCATCTCATCTGTGAGGCCTTTCCAGATCATCCTGTATTAAAAAGATGCCCCTTCCTGGCCATACACACCCATTCCATTTCCTCTGCTTAATTTTTCTCTATAGCACTTAACCACCATCCACTGCAATTGTGTATAACACACGGTAACTACTCTATATTTGCTGTGTGAAAGAGTGAATGGGTTCTAGTTTGTCACTTAATTAAGTGGTCAGTCTGATTCCAAAGTACTTGGTTTTAACCTTCCTTTAAACTGCCTAAGGGCCTCCCTGCTCTATTATAGCCGCTGCCGAGTGCTTCCACAGACTGTCTCCCGCTGGGACCTCAGCGCCAGTGAGAACTCTTCCTGTATTCTCTAGAACTTCCTCCCTCTCTTTGAAGCTTTTCTTCCAAGTTACGTACCCCTCATTTTCCAAAGATGTCCTGTCTCCTACTTCACAGAGGGTGTAGGGGGCCCCCCAACTTCCTGTCACCCAGTTTAAACACTGTTCTGTCCACACCCAACCTTTCCTCTCACTGTCATGTCTGATGAAACAGGAGCATTGACTCTTACCTGAGGTCGGTCCTCTGCTTCCCTCCAGTCGACCCTGGGCCCCTTTGCTGAGGCTTTGGTCCGTCAGCTGTCTGCTCTTTTCCATCATCTCCACTGCTTGTCTTTCTAGTGCGTCATTTCCAATCAGAATTTAAACCAACTCAAGTTCTATTTGAAGAACAAAGGCCTCAGCATCACTTTCTAATCAAGTTTCAAAATTTACATGTATGCACCTACGTATGTATGGATGTGCATGTATATATATATATACTATATATATATATATATATGCAAATGCATATGTGATTTTGCACAAACTTGATCATATTGTCATACAGTGCCTCAACATTTCATTGTATAAAGGGAATGCTATTTTTTTGCTGATAATAAATAAAGGCATCTACATTTCTTTTTTATGTCATGTTTCTTGGCCTTTAATTTCTGGGCTGGGGTTTTGAAGTTTATTGCTGCAGTGGAGGAAAGAGCTGGCCCTTTGCCCCTTTACAGTGCGGTTGGTTTGATGAAGTAGACCAGTCCCCTTGGTTCCCTGCCTGCTGTCTCCCCACCTCCCCAGCCACTCCCCATGCTGCTGACCCAGGGACCTCGCTAAAGGACCAATCTGATCACCTTGCTTAAAACTTTTCAGTGAATCATCATTGTCCTCAGAGTAAATCCCAAACATCTTGATGTCCTTTGTAATATCCATCTTAATTGGGTTTTCCTCCACCTCCAACCTCTTGGGACAGGCTGTGTTATTGTTAACAATTCACAGGCCCTCCCTGGGGGAAAGATTATACTTGGTTGTCCCACTGATGTCAAGCTTGGCCGCACGACCTGCTTTGGCCAATGAAATGTGAACAGCAATGGCACTTCCAGGCAGAAGTTTAATAGCCATGTGTGGTTTACTTTCCCTTTCTCATGAGACCAGTGACGTTCCGTATGGAGGTTAGTCCTGCCATCCTGTAGCTCCTGGAGTGCATGCAAAATAAGCTGAACTCCTGCTGATTCTCAGTGGACATGCAACATTAGGGAGAGATCAACCCTAGTTGTAAACCACTGAGATTTGGGGGTCATTTGTCACTGCAATATAACCTCCTCTGTCCTATTGACATAACTTTGTGACCTTATCTCTTGTCATTTCCTTTTTCATCTTATATTCTAATCCTGGGGCTTTCAAATGTTTTTGAGCCTAAGCACAGTAATAAATATATTTTGCATCATAACTTGGTACTCACCTCACAGATATACATAGATACACACATAAACAAAAACTCTTCAAAAAGTTTCTTACTGCGTGCAGTTGACTCTGATACATTCTATGCTATTCCACTTAAGTAAAAATGCTGGTCAGTATCCCCTAAATTGATTTCATGATTCATTAATGAGTCACAACTATGTTTGGAAAACATTGCTCTGCCCCTGTTGAAAAATTGCATTGCCCTTTACACACTCCTAAGTGTTCTTCAGGGCTCTCTTAGGGAGGCATCTGTTTTAGTAAAACTCTTACACTGCAAGGTTGCTTAAGTGGTCCCACAGCACTCAGTCCACAGTTTTGTATTTGGCTCTTTCATTTTCTTTCTTTTTAAAAATTGTGGTAAAAACCCATAATATAAAGTTGACCATCATAACCATTTTTAAGTATACCGTTCAGTAGCAAGTATATTCACATTGTTGAGAAAAAGATCTCCAGAACTCTTTCATCTTGCAAATCTGAAACTCCATACCCATGAAACACTATTTCCCCTCCCTCCTCCCCTCCGCCCCTGGGTGCCACCACTCTATTTTCTGTCTCTGTGAATTTGACTACTCTAGGTACTTCATGTACGTGAAATCATACAGTATTTGTCTTTTTATGACTGGCTTATTTCACTCAGCCTACTGTCCTCAAGTTTTATCCATGTTGTGTCATGTGCCAGGATTTCCATCCTTGTAAAGGCTGATCAGTATTCCATGGTATATGCCGTGGTTTGTTCATTCCTTCACCCATCGATGAGCAGTTAGGTAGCTTTCTTTCACCTTGTGGTTACTTTGAGTAGTGCTGCTATGAACGAGGATGGGTATATAGATATCTCTTTGAGATCCTGCTTTCAGTTATTTTGGATACATATCCAGAAGTGGGATTTCTGGATCATATGGCAATTCTGTTTAATTTTTTGAGGAATCTCCATACTGTTTTCTGCAATGGCTGCATCATTTTACATTCCCGCCAACAGTATACAATTTCTTCACATCCTTGCCAACACTTGTTGTTTTTTACTTTTTATTTTGTTGTTGTTGTTGTTGCCTTCCTAATGGATATGAGGTAATTTGGCTCTTATCTTATGTATATTCCTTAAATGGCCTATCCTGTCTTGGAGGACAGGAATAATTCTTATCCTTTGTGGTGCCTTCAGTCTTAATATGATGTTTGCCCTGTAGTGTGCACACAATAAATATTTATAGCATGAAACTAAGTATTTCCCATGTGGTGGTTTAAAAAAATGCCTGCAAATTCTTTGTCACTCTTCTGATTACTGATTACTCTTTTGAATGTGGGTCAGGCTTACTGATCTTCTAACAAATAGAATGTAGGGGAAGTGGTGCTATGTGACTTCTGAGGCTGGGTCATAAAAGTCTTGTATGTGGTTCTCTCTCTTGGATCACTCACCGTGCGGGAGGCCAGTTGCCATGCTGTGAGGACAGTCCAACAGGCTTCTGCAGTGGCCCATTCTCAGCTTCTTTCTTGTTGCTCTGTGCAATGGGAGATGGGGCTTTCTGCTTGCCATGCTGGTCCTTCTCTCCATCATCATGTGCAGAGGAGCTGAGGCCCACCCCTACCAATAACCCACACAAGCCATCTTAGAAGTGGATCCTCTGTCCTCCAGCCTCAGTCAGACCTTCAGATGATGGTAGCCCCAGCCAACATCTGTCTGCAAACCCATAAGCAGCTCTTCAGTTCTTAAGTTTTTGACTCTGAGAAACTCTGAGAGAGAGAATAAATATCTAATTTATTTTAACCCACTCAGTTTGGGGGTAATTTTTTACACAGTGATAAATTACTAATACACTCCTACAGATAATTGAATTGATGCTTGTGGATATGAAGTAGGTGCTCTGAATCACAGAGCTAATAAGTGGAAGTGCTGAATCTCAAGTGCACAGATCTAAGCTGCTAGGTACCATGACCTTTGCAGTGCAATTGTTGGCTCTGGGGAATGTACCATGGCCCTCACTAGAGGAGTCCCTCTGGCAGGGTACCATGTAGCAGGGCCACAGCATTGCTACTATGGGTTTCACATCTTGGGCTGGATCTTGGGTCCCCTCCTCATTACTAACCTTCGAAGAGTTGGAAAAAGGAGTAATTAGAAATTTTATCTAAACAACAACAATGACAAAACCCCTAGCTTCCTTTTTTGGCTTTTTCTCCTTGGTCCTTATCTTGCTTTCTTGTTTCTCTGGAGTCATCTTTACCCCAGTCAATCATTTGACAACAAACCTCTCTTGCCCCTGGCTGGATCCTACCAATGGTTCTGTAAAACAATTAAGCTTCATTTCAGGGTGAGCTAATTCTGTGACAGCTTTCCACAGTGGAGAACCATCATCTGTATAGGATCAGAGCGCTAGGCCTGCTGGGCTGAGGTGTGGCAGTTGTCCTTGACTAGTGCTCCTTTTGTCTTCATGCCCTGGTGCCTAGATCTCCCTGCCCCTCTGTCTTCAATGGGGTTGGGTCATGCACTTACATCCCTTCCCCTTCCCCTCTCATTGCTCTCCTCCTGGTTCCTCTGCTTCACTGACACCCTCCTATTTTAGGCATCATTGTGTTCTTGGGAAGTCAGTCTCTTCCCCTCCAAAGATCAGTTCACTTATCTGTATAATGGCTACAAGAATACCTACCTAGCAAGGTTGTTTTGAATGTTAAATGAGAGGACATAGGGAAAGCCTCCAACATGGTGTCTGGCACAAGGTCAGTGTTCCTAGATGAGAGCTTTTATCATGGTAATGTTGCTGCCCCTTCACTATACCTGTTGGTAATGGAAAAGGAACTTTCCATAATTCTCTTTTAGCTCATTATAAGAGATCTTACGCTATTTGTCATGCTGCCTAAAAGTTTTTCTTTTTCTTTATTTCTCTCTCTCTTTCTCTTTCTCTTCCTTCCTTCCTTCCTTCCTTCCTTCCTTCCTTCCTTCCTTCCTGTCTTTCTTTTTCTTTCTTTCTGTTTCTTTTTTCTTTGTCACTATAGCAGCTGTTGCATTTTAGATCTGCCACTTGGGATTCAGCTTGTCTTCTACTCTCCTGAGCCACTTGGCACCAAACTTCTCCTCCCACCTTTGGGTTTTGTCTGTCCTCTTGTGTAGGTTTTCATTGCCCTCCCCAAGGGCCATGAACCTCTCTGCCATCTGCCCTCACCTGGCCCAGCTGTTTTTAGGTCACCTAATCTTCAGTGGTTATTCCCTTCCCAGGTAACCAAAAAATGGCTGTATTTTCCAAGTAACTCTTACAGGTGCCTCCTCTGTCTTTGAAAAATACTTGACATTATGTTACTACAACTCGGGCTCCTACAGATAACCACCTCCTAACTCCTAATCCTGGATGTCTCTCACCAGCTCATTAAGGGACATATCCTTCCAAAACATACCACCTGCAGTCCTGTGCAATGATAATGAGAGAATATTCAAAGTTCTAAGCTATCTGAGCTATTGATTATAGAGGCAAGAAGACCCCAGAAGTTCCCAGGGACAGTCTGAAGGACACATCTGACCCATTCAGGGTTTTATCACTAGTTGCAAAGTCCCTGTGGACTATTCTTTTCTATCCCTTTGATTAGAGGAACTCATTCATGACTTGCTAACATTTTAGATTTCATTTATTTACTTTTAGAGAGAGAGGAAGGGGGAGAGAAACATCAGTGTGTGGGAGATACATCAATCTATTGCCTCTCACACACCCGCAGTTGGAGATCTGGCCTGCAACCCAGTCATGTGCCCTGACTGGGAATTGAACCAGCAACATTTCAGTTCTCAGGCCATGGCTCAGTCCACTGAGCCACACCAACTGGGACTCAACCTGCTGTTTTAGAAGGTTCTCCTCTGTGGGTTTGGATGGCTTGAGGGCAGAGATTGTGTCTTACTGGCTTTGTACCTGCCAGGCCCACCCAACCTGCTAGCACTTTAGACTGACCTTAGAAATATTTTTTCCATCTTCAATACACTATTCCTAGAATTAGAAGTTAAAGGTGATATTTTAGGGAACAAAATATTTACCTACTCCCCTAATCTCTTTTTCCTAAATTCAAGTTGAGAGACTTTTAGGCACAAAAAAATCTGAGGTGGAAATATGGAAATAAAAGAAATTCACTTTCTGTTTTCGTGAAAATTTGCTCTAAGTGCTCCAATAACCCCATGACCCTAGGCTGCATTGGTGTCTTCAGGTGACCAGAGTGGATTAGTGGGGATAGAAAAGGGGGCAGGGACGCAAGGCTGTCATTGTCACAGGAAGGCAGTTGTACAGGGCCAGACCTCCTTCATTTTTTGCCTCTGCCAATCATACTACTTGTTTGATGTTGGGCAAGTTATTGAACTGGACTAAACTTTAGGTTCTTCCTTGGAAAGGTGAGAACAATTCCTCCTTCACTTGGCTGTTTAGTTGTATAGACGTAAGAAACATCCAAACCTGCAGAGAACTTTTATGAGTTTATTTGAGCCCAAACTTTTATTCATTTGAAATTGGGGGGGGTGGCATAAGGAAGATTACCTGAAGCTGGAAGAAGCCAAGGCAGGAATCGAGTTATGCGACAGTTAAGATTCTGTGCCCTCTTGAGGGTGGTCCGATTTAGGGGGAGAGGTCTGAAGACAGGCACTTAGAAAGTGTGTTAACTTAGATTTACAGAAAGAGTGGGCAGGGCTTGCTGAGGGCAAAGATGAACCTTCTACTAAAGAAATTATCTGTCTGGGGTGAGGCTCTCCACCATTTAGGAATTTTTGATCACATCACCCTGTGAGGTTGCTGTCCATAGAACCCTGTTTATGTCCACAGTTGGAATGATGTCGCACACAAGGAGCACCTGGGACTGAGTGGGTGCCCAGGGAATGGCTGTGGGAGTCAGGGTTAGGCAGATGTGTCCTTTTCAGTTGCCTGGGCTTTTTCAGCCATGGATGAACTCTTGTCTGTGTGATCACTCTTGAGCTGGAATAAACATCGAACTTCAGACAAGGTTATATGATTCTACAGGGCACAGCTGAACAAAGCCCTTTTACTGCCTATTTTATAGCCTGTGACTTTTAATGGCTCCTGCAGTTGACAGTCCTTCTCCCTGAAGCTAAAGTGAACTTGTTATCCTGCAGTTTGTTTTGCATTTAAATAGCACTTTGCATTTTCAAGGTCCTTAACAATCACTAATTCATTCTTGTCCCTACTTTCTCTTATTTATTTATTTATTTATTTACTTACTTACTTACTTACTTACTTAGGTTTGCAGGGTGGGGAGCTAGCTGAGCTCGAGATCTGCCCAAGGTCACATAGACCTACCAGTTCAGGGAGTTACGATCCTGTTGTTTTTCACACCCTGGCTCTGAGCTAAGTTTACTGTAGCCTGTTATTTCTCATTGCTCAGGGGTCATCAGGCAAGATCAAAGGACTTTTGGGTCTTTGGGAAAAGATTCCCAAAGTAAGAGTCTGCTAGAATTGCCCTTGCTTCATTTTGAGCAACTTTAGAGGAAATGTTCATGTCCTAGCCCTCAAACCTCAGGAGTTTGAAATACCACATTGATTCTAAGGAGAGTTATCTCGAGCAGTCGAGGTCTTCTGTCTGATGTCACTTTGAGTCCGCTGGGCCATTGTTTAGATGTTGACTCAGCCACTGCGGCAAAACAGCAGATCAGATTGGCCCCTTCTCTCACAGAAAGAATCCATTTTGTAAGACAATCACTCTCACTCTGAAATCAGAAATGATCCACCTGTTGCTCCCCAAATGCTCTTTGTTTCTGGCACCTACCCTCCTTTTCCCTTCCTCCAGGCCTCCATCCCTACTGTCTCCTGTTCACTCTCTGTGCCCTGCCCCCATCAGTGTCAAAGTATTGGTCTCAATAAGAAGAAATGTAATATTCATATCACAATCAAACTATTTTCCATAAACAGTCAGTTCAGAGGAGAATTTGTAGTTTCATCCATGTGCTACTACTTCCCAAAACGTTGTAGGTATCTCTCTGTAGTTTCTGCTATTTGGTTTCGTTGAGAGTTTTTTCTTCTGTATCATTTGCTCTTCTAGTTCATTCTTGGTTCCTCTCTCACCCCAAAAAGCCTACTTTGAAGATTACTACCTCAATTTCAATAGCGAGTCTTTAGAGAGTGCTATATCTTAGTTCTGAGGTAATCTGCTTCTGGTGGGGAGGGAGACAGAAGGAAACTAAGCCAGTTCTTGTCCTCTAGGCAAACCTATTATCAGCATAAATACTAAAATGCTGGAATGAAAGGCTCTGGTTACTCCTTGAGTCTAGAATTGTGCCTTAACCTCCCCTTTGTCATTGCCATGTTCTCATGGTGTCTTGCTAAAGCCCAGTGCTGATTTTCCATCGATGTTTTCATTTTCTGGAGATTATTCAACTATGGTTAGGAGGGTTGATCAATATCTTTCACCAAGAACTTCAGGGTCTTTGAAACGTTCTTTTGGTATTATTTATTTTTCTCTCTGAAGAGTAGTTTCCTTTAAGCAAACTCCAGGGATGAACATGGGCATTCAGAGAATGACAGGTGAGTGGTTGGGTAGCAAGCTAGGCTGGAGAGATAAATACAATTCTTGCTTTTTACAGAAGCACAGGGACACAGTTACACCGTCTCTGAAAAGGGGGTTAAATGTGAGGTTGCTATCTCCAGAATACCTAGTATTTTTGTGAGATTTAAAAAGATCTAAGAATAAAAAAAAAAAATTGCCTTACAAATTTGCGAGTTCCCTGAGCTATATTTAAATGTAACTTCCAGGTAGACAAAATGAACTCAAGAAAGGGAGCAGGGGGGCATTCCAATGAACAATTCATAAGCTGAAAAACACTTATCAAGCAGCTACTATCAATCAAGCATTGGTAATACTAAGATGAATAAAACAGAATACCTGCCCTCAAGTTCTCAAGTAAGTGATTATAGGATGAGATAAAAATTATGGTAGAAATATGTATTAAAGCACAGAGTAACTTATTCTAGAAAGGGAGGACCATGAACTTAATGTTCCTAGGAGGATGGAAATTCTGAACTAGGTATTTTTAAAAAAAATAATTTTATTTATTGATTTGAGAGAGAGAGAGAGGGAGAGAAACATCAATTTATTGTTCCACTTATTTATGCATTCATTGTTTTTTTCTTTTTTTTAAATTTTATTTTAGAGAGTGTGGAAGGGAGGGAGAAAGAGAGGGAGATAAACATTGATGTAAGAGAGAAATATCAACTGGTTGCTTTCTGTAAGTGCTCCGGCTGGGGACAGAACCCACAACCCAGGCATGTGCCCTGACCAGGAATCAGACTGGTGACCTTTGGTTTGTGGGATGACGCCCAACCACCTGAGCCACCCTAGCCGTGGCAGGTTGTTTCTTGTATGTATCCTGACCAGGATCGAACTCACAACCTTGGTCTATTGGGCCGATGCTCTAACCACCTGTGTTACCTGGCCAGAGATAAGCTAGGTCTTGAAGGACAGATAGGAGGCCACCAGTTGGGCAAAATGGGACATTTTTGGTTCGAAATTTCATGATGTTTAGGGGAATTTTATGATCGGACTGCATAATGAAAGGGGAAGATGAGAGCAAATATAATGAGATATTTGGACTTAATTCCTTTAGGTGAAGGAGAATTAATGAAGAATTTTAAGTGATACCACCAAATTGCTTTGCTTTAGTTTATAAAGCAGCTCTGTATCAATGCTTCAGATAGAACTCACTTATAGTTTTTGTCTAGTACTCCTCATTCCGCCTTGCATGATGATGGTTCTGTTATTGATAGTATATTAGTACCTATATTATTCATGGACTGATGGGAGCTTTGGGACTTGTCTCAGCTTTGCTGGGCTAATTCTTAGAATCATATAAAAGTAAACTAAATTATAGAATTTAATAGGAATTTAAGCTGTATGTTATGTAATAAAGGAAGAGGGAAGAAAAATAATATTTAATATGTTACTAATAAGTATATTTGATGGCAATTCTGTGTATGCTATATAAAGAGGGTGGCTTATTTTTTCTTTCTTTCTTTCTTTCTTTCTTTCTTTCTTTCTTTCTTTCTTTCTTTCTTTCTTTCTTTCTTTTCTCTCTCTCTCTCAAATCAAAGTTTTTGCCACTGCAAAGTTTTTCTCTTCACAGTCCTCACAATAGCATTCACAAGAAGGAGGAAGCTGCTGAGAAAATGCTTTCTTTTTAAATTTCATATAGGTTTATTATAGATCTCATAAACAAGAGGATTAAACATGACCTAGAGGAGTGTTGCCACATAGCCATCAGTTGAAGAGCACATATATAAAAGCCTACAGATTATGAAGCAAACTCTTACCCTTAGATGTAATGCTGAACACGCTGAAAAACTGACTGATAACTTAGTTCCCTAGATGTTTCTTTGGTTAGATGCCCGGCAAATGATACCTTTAAATACAATTGGAAATAAAGCTGGGAAGTGCTATTCAGCACGTTTTGAAAGGACTCAAGATCCCCCTCCTTTTCCATGTTGAATAATAGTATGCTCCTAACCTAGAGGAATGGACAAACCAGAGAAAATTACATTGATAGATGCTAACTGCGATGATTCCAATGGTATATAGATTATTAGAGAAGCACATCATAGGCATCGCTAACTCACTCCAGGGAGGGCTCAGTTAAGGAGTTAGTGAGAAGGTGTACTTGATTATTGAGGGGCTGCTACAGGTTTCACGAAAAATAAGCGGAGGGTAGAGTAGAACGCCATGGCAGGAAAGAGAACTGCTATTAAAGCCCGCTGTTTTATATATATGTGCAATCGGGTCAGTTACCTCACCATTCATAGCTCTGATTAGCTCATCAGTTAAACGGACATGAGAATACTCAGCTCATTGGAGGGTTGTGAGGACTACATACCTTGTTGAGGCAGTATTATTATGGGGTCATGGGTGAGGGCTCTGGAACCAGACAATGTACTGGCTTGCAGAGTGCACCTCCAAAATTCATGTCTGCTCAGAACCTCAGAAAGTGATCTTATTTAGAAATGAGATCTTTGCCAATGCGATTAGTTAAGTTAAAACGAGGTCTATTCTATAATAATAATACTTTTAAAAACTGGAAAATAAAAGTGTTGGTGAGGATGTGGAGAGATTGGAACCTTTGTGCACTGCTGGTGGGGATGTAAAATGGTGTAGCTCTGTGGAAAACAGAACGGTGGTTCCTGGAAAAGTTAAACGTAGAATTACACGTATGACCCAGGAACTCCATTCTTAGTTATATACCTAAAATAATTCAAAACAGAAATTCAGGCAGATATTTGTACACCAATCTTCATAACAGAATTATTCACAATAGCAAAAAGGTGAAAGCAATCTGAGTTCATCAATAGAGGAACAGATTCACAAAATGTCTATATTAAGGCAATGGAAGTAACAAGAAGGAATGTGGTTTTGATATGTGCCACATGGATGAACCCTGAGAACATCATGTTAAGTGAAAGAGCTGGACACAAAGAAACAAGTATGTATGATTCCAGTGATGTGAGGTAGCTAGAATAGGCAGGTTCATAGAGACAGAAAGTAGTATAGAGATTACCAGGGGCTGGGAAGAGGGGAGATTGAGGAGCTATTGCTTCATGGGTACACAGTTTCTGTTTAGCGTGATGAATGGACTTTGGAAATAGGTCGTGGTGATGGTTGCACGACATTATGAATGTAATTAATGCCATTGAATTAAACACTTAAAAATGGTTAAAGTGGCCAATTTTGTTATACAGTAGTCCCCCCACCCTGATCCACAGTTTCACTTTCCGTGGTTTCAGTTACCCATGGTCAACCCCCGTCTGAAAATGTTAAATGGAAAAGTCCAGAAATAAACAATTTCTAAGTTTGAAATTGCATGCTGTTCTGAGTAGTGTGATGAAATCTTGTGCCATCCTGCTCTATCCTGCCCTAGAAGTGAATCTTCTTTTGTCCAGCATCTCCACTCTGTGTGTACCTGCCTATTCATCCCTCAGTTTGACTGTCACTGAATGCTGGTGCTTGTGTTCAAGTAACTCTTATTTTACTTGATAATGGCCCAAAGCACAAGAGGAGTGATGCTGACAACTCAGGTATGGCAAAGAGAAGCTGTAAAGTGCTTCCTTTAAGTGAAAAGGTGTGTATGGACAGGAAAACACATAATACATATAGGCTTCACTACGGTCCAGGGTTTCAGGCACCCCCTAGAGGTCTTGGAATGTGTGCCTCACAGATCAAGGGGGACTACTGTATGTACTTTACTAAAATAAAAAGAGCTGAGGTTTTTCTGGATTAGGGTGAGCCCTAAATCCAATCACTGATGTCCTCATTGGAAGAGCCAGAGAGACCCGTAGAGAGAACACCCTTTGAAGTTGGAGACTGCAATAGGAGTGATGTGTCTACAAGCCAAGGAGTGCCAACATTGCCAGCAGCCACCAGGAGTTGGGAGAGGCATGGGACCAACTTTCCCCAGGCTTCCAGAAGGAGCCGACTGTGCCATCAACTTGATTTCAGATCACTTGCCTCCAGAACTGTGAGAGAATACGTTTCTGTTGTTTCACGCCATCAGTGTGGTACAGGTGACCTAGGTCTGAATCCTAGCTCTGCCACTTCTCATGTTTGAGAATTTAGTTAACTGACAACTTCTCTGAGCCCCAGTTTCCTCATCTGTGAAAATGACATACCTCTTGGGTTATTAGGAAGCTCAAATGAGATGCAAGAGTAAACTCCCAACGTTGTGCTTGGTGTGTAGTAATTGCTCAATAAATGCGAGTTACTAACAACAATTATAATAGTAAATAGCAACACAAGGAAGTGAGAATTGACTCTCAGGAGAGGCTGGCTTGGCAGCTCCTATGCCAATAGAAGTGGTTTGAAAATCAAAAGGGTTTACTTTAAGAAAAATTTTTTTCCCATTCCTATCATAGAAAAAATGGTAGGGAAAATGTGTGTTATTTGAGCTGGCATCAGTGAAATGAATATGAAAGTTGAATGATTTGTTTCTCCGGCTCTGAGAGGCTTAGAGTAGTTGAGAAACTCATTGTCTTCCTTCTCACCACCTCCCTGCCTTGCTGATACACCTCCCCAAACACCCAAGCAGGTCGTCACATTTAGAAGACAGCTGCTTTCTTACAAGTGTGCTCTTTCTGCCTAGCATCACAGGGGAGAATGCCTCAGTTGCACAGGTGTGAGCCTACTGTCCAGGTGCTCTTCACAAATTACAGACCCTGCCCAAACACCAGCAAAGCCAGAATTACTTGGCGTAAAATTAAATGGGGAGTGTATTTGATTTCATTTGGTGATAAATGAGAAGGAGAAAATCCATTTTTCAAAGAGCAGTCTAACATCATTGATGTACTATAAAATGGAGCTAAATCCACGGGCGTGTGGGAGGCTTTAGGGATGGATCAGTGGGATAGCAATAGCAGTTGTCTATTGCCTCTGGTTAGATTAGCTGTGATCTCCTCCAACACACTCACTGTCCGTGTCAGTATCAACTCGTCCGCCTCTTACAGGTGCTGTGTTGGGATGGTTAAGTGTACATGTTCCCTGGCACTTGCCAAAATTTATAGTGATGAATCCACAGGTCTGGCCAGGCCCTAGCTTCTTTCCTTAGTCGTCTCATTAGTGGGCTCTACGACGTACAAGGGGTTTCAACATGTGTCCTCTAACACGGTCCTCAAAATAGCCTTGGAGCTATGATAGGACTGGCCTTATCATCCCCACACTGCATGCAAAGGCTCTGCCTCTCAGAAAGGTTAAATGACTTGTCAAGTTCAAAGTGCTAGTACTGGTTGTCCAGTGTGTCCAGCAATAAGATGGGCTTCCCATAGTCAGAGCCCCAGAGGCAAGAGACAGGTAACATTAATCTGTCCTGAAGGAGAGTTGACAGATAGACGGACCAGATACATACTCTCAGTGGTGAACAGTGGAGACTCAGATGTGCCCAAGGGCAAGTAAAAGTGAGAGCTGGCAGGTCAGAGTGGCCACACAGGCGGGGGGTGGTGTAGGGAAGAGAGCAGAACTGGAAGGGGAGTTTGGAAGGCAAGGTTAATTCCCAAGTCCTGCTTTGGACACCAGAGATGGAGGCTTTTATCTCCTTCCAGCATGGACTTGCAGGGGCAGGTTGAGTCCACAGGAAAGGGCTGACTGATGACGCTGCAGTCTGGGCCCCTGACCCATCAAGTTCTGCACACATCTGACACCCTGCCATGTCCTCAGCATAGGTCCATTGCCATCTCCAGGAGTTCTCCAGACTTAGACTCTTTACCACATTTTTGAGCACATTACTGGGTACTGTGTACTGAATTGCTTGCTGACTGCTTGCTGACTGTCCCACAGACAACACACCTTACATACCTGTGTTCTTTTCCCTCTCATTGCTCTTTGGAAAAACAAACTCCTGATATGCTCACTAGGCCCCAGCCTTTCCCTGTGGCTACCTCTCTCTGGCTGCTGCATCCCTGACCTCTCCACTCCAGCCATCCTGGCCTTCTTTCAGTCCCTCTTGGCCTTGTTTGCTCATCTTTCATCTCTCGGTTTAGAAGTTACTTGTTCAGAGAAGCATTCCCTGAATCCCTATGTCAGGATGTCTGCCTTAAAAAAAAAATAAAATCATGGTAAAATATAGTTAACATAAAATTTACCACTTTATCATTTTTTCAATTAAATGTATGGGGTGATATTTGTTAAGAACATTAGATAAGTTTCAGGTGTCAACTGTATAATACATTGTCTGTATTTATGTGCTCACCAGCCAGTCTAGTCTCCCTCCACCACCGGGTATTTGATTTCCTTCACCCTCATCATCCTCGTCCCAACCCTTCTCTTCCTGCTCCTATTTCTGTTGTCTATGAGCTTGTTCGTTTGTTGCTTCCTGTTTTATATACCATGTAAGAGTGAAGCCATATGGTTCTTGTCCTTTGCCATTGCCATTTTAACCATTTTTAAGTGTAAATACAGTTCAGTAGTGTTGTTTATTTATATTGCGTAACCTATCAACAGAACTCTTCTCATTTTGCAAAACTGAAACTCGGTACTCACTAAACAATGACTGCCCACTCCCCTCTCTCCTGGACCCTAGCAATCATGATTCTGTTTCCTGTCTCTCAGAATTTGACAACTCCAAGTGTCTCGCGTACGTGGCATCATACAGTATTTGTCTTTCTGTGACTGGCCTCTTTCACTTAGCTTAATATCCTCAAGAGTCATCCATACTGTGGCAGAGTTTCCTTCCTTTTTAAGGCTGAGTAATATTTCATCATATGAGTATACCACATTTTTTTTCTCCATTCATCTGTGGGTGGACACTTGGGTTGCTTCTACCTCTTGTCTATCAGAAATGATGTTACTATGAACATGGGCGTGCAAATATCTCTTCCAGGCCTTGCTTTCAATTCTTTTGGATATGTACCCTAAAGTAGGATTGCTGGATCATATGGTAATTCTATGTTTAATTTTTTGAGGAATCTCCATACTGTTTTCCACAGAGGCTATATCATTTTACATCCCCACCAAGAGATCATAAGGGTCCAATTTTTCTTTCCCTTTTGAAATTTCTACACAGAGGGTCTTCTGCTGTAGCTAAGTCCTGGGCACAACTAACATTCTAATCAGGAATACACACTTAGTTAAAGTCAATCACCAATATACAAGATCAACAGCCTTTCTCCTTAGGGCTTCACATTTAGGTGCCCCTAACATTTGCAGGGCCCCAGGATACAAGTATACAGGGCCTGGCAGAAGTAACACCTGCTTGAGTGTGGTTGGTAGAGTAATAATATGGGTGTAATAATTTATAGTTTTAATTTGAACATTTCACCTAAAATGTCATATGGTGTGCTTGAGTGTGACGTTATGTTACAGAATTACATGCTTATGATTTTGTAACAAAAGATTTTGTAATAAAGAGGGGCATTATTTGTGCTGGACCCTGTACATGGAGGCACAAGGACCATGCACCTAAATATTTAAAGGTTACAGGACATAACTAACAAACTGCTAAATAATAATTTTTTATCCTCTCACTTGTCAAATATATCATCCTCACCTATCAGATTTATTAAGCTGAGGTTTCTATTTGACTAAAAGTTGGCAGTATATCCAAGGCAACTGAACGTAATTAGGATTGCTCCTGTCAGTGTTCTCCAGCCAGGCGGGCAGTGTTCGGACTAGTGACAACACAAAGACACGCATCGCTCGGAAACATGCGGTGGGGGTTCAGAACAAGTCGCCCCAAGATGTACCTCTGTGGTATGAAGGGTTTTTTCAGCTAAAGGCAACGAAGACCCTGCTCAGGAGAAACTTCTCCCTACCCCCTCACCTTTACCTACCTAGGAGAATTTAAATTTAGATTAGAGGCCTTTCCCATAATAAGAATTTTTACCAGAAATAACTTTTTATGACCTATCTATATGGCAGGGCAAACTGCTAATTACTGAGCATCTGCTCTACTGACCGTCCTGCCGTGACCTTCCCCCCTGAAGCCCCAAGATGCCTTACTGCATCCTTAGTGCAGATTGCCATATGTACCTCACTTTACCTTTCTGTCCCAGGACCTCTCGTGTACGTGGGGTCTCTGACTTTCTCATGTATGTGGGATTCCCACATCTACATGTGTAATGAAATTTGGTTATCCTCTCTTGTGAATTTGTTTCATATAGATTTAATTATTAGACCAGTGAAAACAGTATTTAATGGTAGGGAGTGAGGTTTCCTCTTCCCCCGTGATATATTGACTCTCTAACAGTTATTTTTTCTTACGTTTGTTCCAGCAAAATCACTATTTTGCTATGTTCATAACTTTCACATAATTCGTGTTTTATGGATGGTGATACTATATACTACATTTTGAATGTATTTTCATCACAAAAATCTAATGGAAAGTAATGCTGAAAATTAAGATTATTTTTCACATCTTTGAAGTTTTTTCCCTAAAAATCAAAATTATCAAAAGCAAAAGGCAAAAGTACAAATTATAGTGTTTAAACATTTTAAAATAAAAATTATTTAAGACATTTAAGAATTTTTTTGAAAATTTATGTATGTCTCACTCAATGTTTTATAAAAGTAAAACTATTTGCAGTTTTAGTGGTCTGTCTTCATCCATTTGCCTGTGTTGAAAATCAGTATCACTGACTCAGCATCATGGTACTTATCTCCTACAAACATACACTCGTGTGTTTAAGAGTTACCTGACTTGTTTAGTGTTGTGGAATGTTCCTCGGCTGTCAAGTGCAACAGTTGGAAAAACCATGCTGATTTTCAAGTAGCTTTGGAACCACCAGTTGGAACACAGAGAGAAGATACTTCATTATGCAAAAACCTATGGCATTTATGCAGTTCGAGAGGAAGTTTCAGACAGTCTGAGAAGACTCATCTGAGCCTTCTGCCTCTCAAATGCTCCCAGCACTTTGAAGCAGGGTCTGTTGTTCATGCTGGCAGTGCCTCTGTCCACCGTTCTTCATCTTCACCTTTTGAGGGAATAAGGAAGGGCAGCAGAGAGGCCCTTCTCTAGGGCCTGAGTGTGGTTAATCAGGAGGCTGTACGGGGCTGGGGCAGGGACTTCTAGCCCATATTTCTGAGGCTGTTTTTGATATGGGCTTATGCCAATGCCAATTGCCTTTCTAATTAGCATAGTGAATGTTGGAAATGAATGTTGATTAGCTTGACGAATGCTAGAAGTGGGCTTCTGGAGAAATTACAGGTACTCAGTGTTGGTGTGTTGGTTGGAATATCTTGGAGACTTCCTGACTTGCAGGAATGGAGTGTGAGAATGTAGAGGCCCACAACCTGTACCTGTGGGAATAGCTCCTGAGGTTTGATTCCCAAGTAGTCCTGTGCCCGGTCACAGGTCTGGAGGACTTCTGGCTGCTGTCTTGTGCCAGGTTCAAGATGGCAGGGAGTGAACTGTTCTTTCATCTGAAAGGATAGAGAGCAGGGACCCCTCGGGCATACAGAAAGATTTCAAGACAATGTGTCGTGCTTATTTACTAAAAGTACATGAGATGTCAGTGTGTATGGCAGAATTTGGTCTGAGACTGGCTTTCCCTATTATTTAGTGGTGAGATTGTAGGAGCATCACTAACCTTCACACGATTCATAACCTGAATTATACCTGGCCAAATTTGCTTTGGTCAGTTTTAAAACATCCTCAACTAGCCCTGACTAGTAGTGGCTCTGTCGGTTGGACATCATAGTGCGAAGCAAAAGGTTGCCTATTCTATTCCCAGTCAGGGCATGCGCCTGGGTTGCAGGTTTGGTCCCAGTCGGGGTATGTGCCAGAGGCAATGCATTGATGTTTCTCTCTAACCTCGGTGTTTCTCTCCCTCTCTTTCTCCTCCCCCACCCTCTCTAAAAAGTAAATAAATAAAATCTTTATAAAAATAAAACAGCCTCAGCTAGGTACATAACTCTAGATTTTTCCTTTGTAATGTTAGACAATATGAATGGTGTGTGTGATGTGTGTGTTCCTTGTGGTAGATTTCATATACAGTGCCTAATGACTACCATTTGCAACTACTTTGGGGTTTAAAAAACATTTGATTTGTTAGAGTTAAAAGTTAAACTAGTTAAGAAAACTTAGTTTTCTTAGTTACTTAACTTTTATTTATGAATCTTACCCTTCTAGTTATACCTCTATAAGTCTAGTAGATTTTTACAGCCGATAAGAAGCTTTGTAAATGAATTATATTCTCTTAGACATTTTAGCTGCATTTACAAATTTAATATGTTAAGTTTTCTTTTTAAGTATGTTGATGATCTGAATAACAAGACCTTCCCAAGTGTTTATATAATAGTTTACGTAATAGTTTTATAATTCTAATAAATTAAACTTATAAATAAGGCAAATTTTAAGTTCTTTAAAATGTTCCACAACTGATTACAAACAATAATATTTAATTTAACAAATTCCACAACAAATATTTGTTGAACACCTGTTATGGGTTCCTTGCACTGGGTGCTTGAGCCTCATCTATGAACAAAGCAAAATTCTTGCTCCTGTTAAGTTTACATTCTAGTTAGAGTAAAGGACAATAAATAATAAATACATATGTTAAGTAGTAGGTCAGAAGGGGGTGAGTATTTTGGAAAGACAAAGAAGGGTTAGAGGGATCAACTTTGGGGTGCAGAAGGGACAATTGTATTAATTTGAGTGGTCTCACTGAGGAGAAATTTGAGCAAAGACTTGAAGGGGGTGAGCAGCCCACTTAAAATCATAAGTCAAAATCAATTTCTCTATTATGCATCTTAAATCAGAATTGCAAGGGCAATCTACAAAATTATTTGCCAGATTCTTTTACACAGCACAAAACCTCATGTATTGCTAAATTTAACATAAAAATAATAATATCATGGGTTTGACTTATTTCATTAATTCTAAACCTTCCCAGTGTTAAAAGACACTTTTCCACTAAGGAAAAATGGATTTTCCTTAGGGGGGTAGGGGTACTGTCTCAGTACACTGATGTTGCCTTGCAACCAGAGAAATATTTGGCCAAGACAAAGAGTTTGACTTTTGCCTATGGCATTGATGGGGCTCAGTGAGCCATTTTTAACATCCTCCTGACCTGGATCCCATATCTTGATAAGGTGTTGTTTTCACAGCGTTTCTTTGATGGAAGCGTTTATTGCTTAATTTTCCTGTGTAATTTTAATCTGCAACGCTCACCCCAGCTTCAGGTTACTTTCTTCAGTGCTCGGTAGGGTTTTGCCTTCCTCTGGCTCTCCTAAAGCATTTTCCTGTGTTCCCATCTGACCATGTGGTCATTTTAAAAATTGGCTGCATTTCCTCGGGCACACCTACCATCAAGGGTCAAGGTCTATGTACCTTCCACTTGGATCTGACCTTGGGAACTACTTCAACCAAAAGAGAATCACAGACTTCTATGTGACTTCAAAGGCTAAGTTATGGAAGACCATGCAAGTTCCACTTTGCTCACCAGAACACTTGCTCTTGGAGGTCTGGTTCACCATGTAAAGAGCTCTGATTTCTCCGAGGCCACCATGCCATTTGGAGAGGCCCTATATAGGTGCTTCAGTCAGCAGGCTCCAGCTGAGCCTTGCATGATTTCAGTTAAGGTGTCAAACATTTGTGTGAATTAGCCTCCAGAAAATTCCAGTCCCTCACCATTTGAAGTTTTCTAGCAGAGGCTCCAAAAATTGTGGAGCAGAAACAAGTAATTCTTTCTGTTTGCTGCCTGAATTCTTGACTCAGAATCCTTGAGTCTGATAAAAATGGTTGTTTTACTATGATAAGTTTGGGAATGTTGTCAGGCACCAGTATATTGGAATGAGCATCCAAGACACTTTAATGACATTCTATCAGATTCTTTCCTAACCTTTTTGAACTGTATTACACAGATTGGTTGCTTACAGATGTGAAGATGCCACTTGATTGGATTCTGCACATCTCTCATGGCTTTTGCTTCACTCTTTAGTTACAACATCATTAATGACTGTAAAGGTCACTGTTGTAACTAGTCAATTTTGTAATCAATTGCTTAATATTTATTTTCCTTACCATCATATTATCTGCATGAAGGCAGGGGTTATATCTATCTCATTACCATGCATCTAGAATAGGGGCTGGCAAACTTTTTTAGTAAAAGGTCAGCAGTGCATATTTTAGATCTTGCTGACCATACTGCTTGTCACAACTGCTCACCCCTGCTGCTGTAGCACCAAAGAACATGTAAACAAATGAGTGTGACTGTGTTCCAATAATACTTGATTTATGGATAATGGAGTTTCAATGGCATACACTTTTTTTGTATCATAAAATCTCGTTTTTCTTTTGATTTTTTTAACCATTCAAAAATGTGTATTTGTTTCCTACAGCTGCCACCACAAATCACCACAATTGGTGGCTTAAAACAACAGGCCTTATTCTCTCACAGTCCTTGGAGTCTGCAACTCTGAAATCAAGGTGTCGCGGGGCCATCCTCCCTTTGAAGGCTCTAGGGAAGAATCCCTCCTGCCCTTTATTAATTTTGGTGTCTCCCAGCAATACTTGGTGTTCACGGTGTGAACATCACTCCAGCCTCTGCCTCCGTCTTCACATGTCCTTTTCTCTGTGTGTCCCTGTGTCCTCTCCTCTTCTTAAAAGGGCACTAGTCATTAGATTTGGGGCTTATAAGATGACTTTATATCGAGATCCTTAGTTGATTACATCTGCAAAGACCCTATTTCCAAAAAAGGTCACATTCAGAAGTCCCTGGTGAACATGAATTTTAGGGGATACTATTCAACCCACTCCAAAATATAAAAACTATTCTTAGCTCTTGGCTGTACAGAAATAGCTGGCATGGTTTGCTGACACCTGCTCTAGCACATTGTCTTGAACAGAGGAAATGCTCTAGGGTCTTGTTGAAGGAACAAGGAGTTCCTCAAATAGCCCTGGAAATATAGTAGGGCCTCAAGCAATTAAATCACACACACACACACACACACACACACACACACACACACACGACATCAGAAACTATATGCATTTTTTATACATACAAAATTAACTAAGTATTATAAAAACTACAGTAACACTTTGAAATATTATCTGATCTATTCCTTATATCAACTCCATGAGGTAAATATTCTTATTCTCATTTGTGGGTTGAAATAGATGTAATACATTAGAGTCCGTGGGTGACGTAGGACTTGAACCTGTTACAAAGCAGCAAGTACTATAGTGTGTTTAGGGAGGATGAAGCTCTTATAAAGCACATTAGTGAGTTGTGGTGGGGAGGGGAAAAAGGAGTGGAGACATCACCTTATAAAGACTTCAACTTATAAAGCTAAGACAACTTTGTGTGGTTATTGGATATGCGGCAGATCACAAGACGGGGAAGATGCTGGCTGAGCTGGGAGAGGCTGTAGGAGGCACAGGTGTATTGTGGGGGAAAGCCAGCTAGAAGAAGGACTAGTGGGTCCTGCCTGGGACTGAAGGGGAGAGGCTTAGTTACTCTCATAACCTGGTTAATGGCTTCAGGGTTCTGAACTTGAGTTACAGGGTGCAGAGAAGATTTTAATGACTGAAGGAAATCAGAACATACCACCCCCAAATATCCTCTTTGGCATAAGGATTATTTTGAGCTGAAGGCAATTGAAAAACAGCAGGCACAGGAGGGGCTCTCTGCCCTCCCGCCTCTGCCTAAAAGCAGGACAGAAATTTCCTGTGAGAAAGGTGCCCTCCTCGTACCAGGAAGGGGGGAGTGCTCCCATTACTGGAGAAGGGGTTTCAAGGCTGAGGTAAATTTATGTAAACAGACCTTACTAAAATAATCCTTATCTTCCATTAGTTTTCCCCATATATTTCCTACTTATCTTCCCACAATTTATCACTTCTAGAACCCAAATCCCTTTTTTTTGTTTAGTTATGGTTCTTCACAATTCATCATCCTTTGTTAATTTTTTTTTCCCTGTGAAACCTCTGTGGGCATAAATATATTGACAGTAATAAAAATCGTGTGCCTTTTCTTCCACTAATCTGTCATTTGTCAATTTAATTCACAGGCCCCACACACTGAACCTAAGAAGACAGAGGAAAAGTTTTTTCTTTCCTTATGTGACTTCTCCGTAGTTTCAGATTTTTAATTTTAATGGACCAAATTAATTGTCTGAAACTCTCTGATATCATTATTCTATGGAGAATTCCATGTATGGAATTCTGAAAGAAGGACTGGCTATTTGGTGAACTCTAATGACTAAAATGGAGCCTGTAGACCCCATGATGTTAGCTGGCAGGCAGTGATTTAATTTTTTCATTATTATTATTATTATTTTTAAATATTTTATTTATTTATTTTTAGAGAAGGGAAGGGAGGAAGAGAGGGAGAGAAACATCAATGGCCAGCAACCCAGGCATGTGCCCTGACTGGGAATTG
This sequence comes from Macrotus californicus, assembly GCA_007922815.1. Classification (NCBI taxonomy): domain Eukaryota; kingdom Metazoa; phylum Chordata; class Mammalia; order Chiroptera; family Phyllostomidae; genus Macrotus; species Macrotus californicus. The sequence continues at coordinate 37,074 of VMDR010006224.1, forward strand.
AACCGGCAAACCTTTGCTTTGCAGGCCCGCGCTCAATGCACTGAGCTGATTTAATTTTTAAAGGCTTTATCAGTGGGAATCAAATGGACAGTAATCTAGGCAATTTCTTGTGCATTTTAGTATATTCTTCATTGTTTTCAGATGTTACAATATGGACTAAGATCTTGCCTTACTTTAACTTAGGCTGGTGTTAGCTACCAATGGCACCATGCCAAAGCTTGAGACAGTGCCAGGGGCTGGTTTCTTCCTTTAGTGCTAGAGGTCAGCTTGCTGGGCCTCCAAACCTGCAGGACAGACAGCACCTTGTTCTTGTGAGCATTCCCAAGTCCAAGTCCTGGTCCAGTGCTTGGCACACATCAGGCTCTCTATTCAGATTGGTAATGTTGCGACTGCAGCAAATTTGTCTTTTGACTCCCTTCTACCCAGCAGCCCTCTTACACCTGTTGGCCTTTCTCCTATGGAAGCCCAGACCCTCTGCTGCCCTGTCTGAAGCCCTCAGGGCAGATCCCATTCAGTCCCCAGCTTACCCTTATCTACTCTCTTTCTAGTTAACACCTCCACCATCTGGGTGGGGCTGAGTTCAGCTAAGAGGATAGCAATCTGATTTAAAAAGTCACACAAGGTTCCTCCTTCAGGGGAGTATTTGCATTTTAAAAAAGAGAGTTCCGTGTTCCAAAATAGTCTGCTTAGTAGGCTGTGGGCAAGATTGACTATTAGGTTTGAGAAACTTCCTGGTGCACTTTATCTAACCCAGGCTGTTGGGGTTATAAACTAATCATTCAGCTGTATTCAAAGCAGGGGTGGTGGCAGCCCAGCACCTGGAAGTTTATTAGAATATGCGGACTTTCTGGCCCACCCTGGGCTGCTGGAGCAGAAGCAAGTGGATCTGAATCGCATTTACGTTGTTTGAGAAGCAGTGTGCTAGCCTGGCTTACCCTGGTGCCTCTGAGGCTGCATTCTTACAGGTGAACACAATAGATACCTTGATTCCTCCTTGTGAGAACTCTGTACCCTTGCTCTAGAGAGTTATATACTTTCTATATCAGTAGTTTTCAAATTTTATTATGCACAAGACTCATCTGAGGACACCAGTTAAAAATGCAGAAGCCCCAGAAGCTCAGATTCAGTAGGTCTGGGGAGCAGTCCAGGAATTTGGATGTTTAACAAGCTGCTCAGGTGATTCTGAGACAGGTGGTCCTCAGTTCACGTTTTGAGGAAACTAGTCAGTCCTTCCTCTGTTCCAGCCTTGCACGGTGTTTCATGAGAAGGGCCACAGAACATCAAAGATCAGAGCCTGCTTGTTCTACAACATAGAGAAAATACTGGGATGAAAGTAGATCTTCACGTAAAAACCGTAAATTTAGAGTATAAAGTCATTATTTACTGACTGGATCTCCTGTCTGTTTGTTGATGAAAGATGGTAACTTTAAATTTCAGGGTTGGTTTAGACAAGTAATTGGAAGCTATGTTTACCACCTGGGCATATGTTTCATTCTTTGCAAGGGAAATGTGATTTTTTTTTCCTCATCCGCCTGGCTCCCTCTCTCCATTGCTTCTATTCCTACCCTTGGGACCCACTCCTGAGCCAGTCATGCTTTCTCCAGCCTGGGGAATGGATGCTGAGCACAGCAGGTGAGAGCTTTGCAGGTGGTTGATGGAGGAAATGGAATTGCATCACTTTCTTAGACTCTTCAGAGTTGTTATGGAAAGTGAAGTCGTTGGCTGTAGGGAATTATTTGAATATGGTGAGCCCAGAACTGCTAAGAAAATACCTGTCCTCATACTTTCTGGAAAAGAACACTATAGAGTGCGTTTCCAGTTTGCCATTCTTTCTCTAGGGTTTTCATCCGTGGGGCCGTGGGACAGTCAGTGGAAATGTGGCCATGCTTTAGATCACATCAGCAAACAGATGCATAGAGAGTATAGATAGCAAAATCATATAGACTGCTTGTTCCTCGAGCATTTCATTAAAGAATCAATGTGTCAGGACTTTTCCCACTGCAATTCTGATGGCCGTGGTTGTTTCTAAGGTTTTGGGGTCTAGGAAAAGGACTGTTGAGTGTGCCAGAATATGTGCTTTATTAGGAACATGGTGATTGTGTCCATGGGTGATATGGTTGTTCTTTCACCTGAAGAGAGGCCCCAAGAGAACGAAGACCTCAGGAAGTACATGTGTATTTGTTCTTCAAACTAATGAAGCAAATTCCCAACATTCTGTCATGCCCCGATCTTGGGCCAAAATGCAGTGGTTCTGTGCCTCTTGATGTCTGCCCTGTATGTCTTTTTCCCAGAGAGAAAGGCAGTTACTCTTTTGTAAAAATGCCCCAAATGTCCACATTTTGAGGTATTCTCATACAATCTCATTTGTTTGGACCCTTCTGCCCCATCCTTGCCTCTGAGCCCCAAATGGTGCTGGGGCCTCCCTGTGATGGATTCACTGTTTTGATTTAAGCCACTGTGGCAGAAAATCTGATGTCATTCACAGCTGCTACACTGAGATTCAAAGAAGCAGTCATTTAACCATTACAAAGATCCACATGAAGGCACCATCGTGGCCTTCCCTATATTCTATGCATCAATAACCATGGTGTGAGGTAGGTTTCTATATTGTATTTAACATTCTGGGGCACTGGCAAAAGCGCTTTTGGTTCGTTGACACATTCAATAAATGCACATTCATTAGACCCTTGCCATGTACCAGGTAAAGGGGATCAGGATATGCCACCCCAAACACACTGTTTTGGCATAAGGAATGTTTTGAGCCGAGGGTAGTTGAGAATCATTGCACGTAGGGAGTATTCCCTCCCTACCCCTTTTCTGCCCAAGTGCAGCATACATTTCTCATTCTAGGAAGAGCACAGCGAGTTATCACTGGAGATGGAGACTTGGCATTGAGATGAGTCTGTATAAACAAACCTTATCAAAGTAACCCTGATCTTCCATTAGTTCCCCCTTACATTTCCTAGTTTCTTTCCCACAATTTATCATCCCTTGTAGCCAAAATTTCTTTTGTTAAAATGGCATATAAGCCCCTGAGTCTCAAAACTTCTGTGAGTTTCACTTTTTTTCTGTGAACTTCTGCACATATAAAATATTAATAACATTTGTATTCCTTTCTTCCTGTTAGCCTGTCTTTTGTTAGTTAATCTGCAGGTGTTTAGGTTATGAACCTAAGAGGGTAGAGGGAAAGTTTATTCTTCCTGACACAGGCAAGTAAGCAAGCTTGGTCATGTCCTTAGTCTCTCTAACTGGTTGGTGTCTTAAGGATCCCCCAGCCTTTAGGAAAAGTTTTGGTTCATGAGCACTGACTAGGAAAGGAATTCTGCTTTCAAAAAGGTGTTGGGAACTTGCAGTGCTGCTTCTGGGGCCTCTGACTCTCAGATCCAGGGCCCTGAGAGCCCCCAGAGAGTAGGAGGGGGAGGATTTTGGCATGAACAACGATGCTGTGAGCAGTCTGCATGGTTAACAGGAATCTGTCACACAGTAACATCTGGGGAGTCCTTAGGATCCATCAGATGTCAGGAACAGAGTCCCCCAGTATTGATCTTTTACATTTAAGCTTTTGTGTATCCTCAAGGGCTATTTATTTTGTATATGAAAGAAAATTCTGTAGTTTACTTTGGTTTTATGAGTTAACATTTTATTTACTGAAGTTGCAAATTCAGAAATCTGCATCCTTCTTAAGTTTTAAAGTTCAGTTTAAGAATCTTGCTCTAGTTATCTTTCTACCATGTTTTAACACTCATTTTAAAGTGGCTTCTCAATTAGGTTTGCTCCATATCATAAGCTCAGTTCATTGAACCCCTTTATGTATTTTAAACTGCATTTATGAATTCAACATATTACCTTTCTTTATTTATGGTCTTTAATTATTTGACAAATCTTTTTAAACATTTAAGTAATTCTTATGAGTCTAATAAACGTATAAATGTGGTAGACCTTAAATATTCTTAAACCTTCCAATATTGAATAAACAGTAAGATTTCAACTTAAAGTCAGCTCCATATTCTAAATTGCAGTTATGAAGCTTAACTGTTACTCTAATTGACTATATTATCTGAAATTCTGCAAAGTTTGAGAACACTGCTATAGACTAAATGTTTGTGATCCTCCCACCTCCAAATTCATATGTTGAAGCCTAACCTCCAATGTGATGACTTTTGGAGGTAGAGACTTGGGGGGTGATTAGGACACGTGGGTGAAACCCTCATGAATGGGACTAGTGTCCTTATAAAAGAGAGTCTAGAAAGCTCTCTCACTCCTTCCACTATGTGAAGATACAGTGACGGCCATCAGTGAACCAGGGCCTATGGCCTGGCCCTGTTAATGCCTTGACCTTGGACTTCTCAGCTTCTAGACTGTGAGAAATAAATTTCTCTTGTTTATGTGCCACTCCGTCTATGGTGTGTTGTTACAGCAGCTTGAACAGAGTAAGACAAACACCAAATAATGTAGCTTACCACCTAAAACAAAAATAATAGGTTTCCACACAAAATTTTAAATCTCCCTGGGATGGCAAAGTGTTGACTCACTAAGGGAACGGTTGTGCACTTCAAGCAGTTTAGGGAAGAAGTTCTCAGACACTTGACTCACGAAGATGAGAGAACTCAGTGGGAACACTGAGTACAATGTTTTCTGTGACCCTGATGGAGACCTATTTACAGTCCATGACAGAGACCCCACTGCTGGGATCAATGGACTACATTTTGTGTTTCTTTTCTCTTCAGGTAACAGAAATGTCTTTTCCATCTAATTCTAAGGAAACTTTGAACTGAAAGTAAACTTCCCTTCTTTTAAAAAAAATGTTTATTTCTTAGGGCCATGCAAGTCTTAAAGTATTAAACCAATACTTGATTTCCTTTTGTGTATCTCTTTGCTCCATTATTTGACTGACAACTGTCTGAAAATTTGGCCACACTTTCATTTTACTGACACATCCTGATTAAAAGTGGAATATTTTAATGCATATAAAAGCGTGTCCCTAACTTAGTGCCTGACACCCAGTAGATGCTCTGTCAATGGTAATTATTATTATTTGAGACTTATGAGCAGGTTTCCCAAACCATTAAGAGGGCCTGGTGTTTATACTAGGTTTTCAACAAACACTGAAAACTAGACAAGGCATAAAAAAAAAGAAAACTCCTAAATGGGAGGTGTAAAAACTCGACAAGAGAAAGGGAGTGGATAAGATGGAGGACATAGGCAGAAAATAACCTATAACCATATAGGGATATTTATATTTAGTAAAATATTTCCAGCTTCAGCTTACACAAAAAATCCAATGAAGCATCCAGTTGAATACACGAATGTGTCACTGCAGGAAGATGGTGATTCACAGAGATTTTCTTCATAAAGAAATAGAGACTAGCCTATTCAAAAGCACTTTCATTTAATGCAACACTGCATTGAACAGGGCTCCTTTTCAAGGGGCTACTATTAAAGGCAAGATTATTATCTTCAGCATTTAGATGGCGTGCTGACTGGGGCCATAACACCAGGGCACTTAGACGTTCCCATTATCAATGTACAGTATGGTCTTTGGAAGTTTAAAAATAGCATTCACAACCTTTTGTGGCTTCCCTTGCACGGGCTGTGGCTGTGTGCTCTGGAGAATGCTGGCACCCTGCAGGGAAGGCTGCTGTGTTGTGGAACCTTGCTAGCATGTGGACCTTAGGGGGTCCAGGCTATAGGACCACCCTGGATGTATAACCCTGTCATAACAACATCTTTTGAGACCACAGGTGAGCTAGAGTTTAGAGGAAAGTGATGTCCCGAGGACATGGTTCATGTTCTAACCGTGACATTGGGCAAATCATTTATCTTCTCTTGGTTAGATAACCAGTTAGGGACATTGTATGATTTAAAATTCTCTCTCTTTTTAAAAAGGTCTCAGTTATATTTAATGAATACATATCGAGCACCTACTATGTTTAAGGCTATCCTTGACGCTAGGAATATAAGAAGAAATATGATTTTCTCTGCCTTCTGGTGGGCTGAGGGTGGAGAGGGACACATAACAGAAACTTTCAATGTGATTCTTCAATTCTTCCTCTTTGATAGGGGTCTCAAATGCACATGGTTCTGGGGGTCAGGCCCATCTTGTGAATGAGTGAACAGGCCTCTAGGGACCACAGCACAGGGACAGACTGTGCTCCATCTATCATGAGGACAGTGGCTCAGTTCCAGCTGTTGCTAGGCAGGAGTGCAGGCCCAACATTGCCTGGACTTCCCCTTTCTGAAATGGAATTCGAGGTCTGAATTTTTATGAGAAATATGTCAATTTTTCAATGCTGGGAATTGTGCGGGCAACCCCAAAGACATCCGTAAGCCATGTCTGGCTTGGAGTCACCAGTCTCGTCACCTCTCAGTGTAGAGAACGAGGGAAGGATGGGCAGTTTTGCTCCAGTCCTTGCATTGTTAGGCATTTCTTCAAAATTTCATTTTGACAGGTTTTGCACATTGTAAAGAAAAATATTTCTAATACAACAATCCCAAGACTTAAATAGGATGCTTTTTGAAATGATGTGTTGCTGAGTACTTAGAGAGGTTTGAGTAGATACTGAGTGCTGCTGGGTGGGCATACCATAGAGGGCCCTCCAAGAAAAATAGTGCACAGAAGGAGACAAAAAAAGCCATGAGAAGTACCAGTGAGGGGACACCTAGTTCACAGAGGCAGGAGCAGAGGAGCTGAGACAGAGCGTGAGTCACGTGACAGTGGAGTCTGGAGCTTGAGGCAGCCACCGTGGTTGTTTCCCTGTAAATTATTCAATTACTCTTTTTTTTTGTATTTTTTATTGATTATGCAATTACAGTTTTCCCAATTTTTTCTTCCTGTATCCCCCCTCCACCCTGCCCCCCCCGCAACCAGCCAGCATTCCCCCCCACCCTTAGTTCATGTCCATGGGTTGTACATATAAGTACAGTCCTTTGAGTCCTCTGTTTCCTATACCATTTTTTATCTCTCCCTATTTTATGCCTACTAATTATGCTTCTTCTTCCCTGTTCATTTTCTCCCCCATTCTTCCCTTCCCACTCCCCACTGAAATCCTTCCATGTGATGTCCATTTCTTTGATTCTGTTCATGTTCTAGTTGTTTGCTTAGTTTTTGTTTTCATTGTTTTTCTTTTAGATTCATTTGTTGATAGTTGTGAGTTTGTTGTCATTGTTCATATTTTTTATCTTCTTTTTCTTAGATAAGTCTCTTTAACATTTCATATAATAATGGCTTGGTTATGATGAACTCCTTGAACTTGACCTTATCTGGGAAGCAATTTATCTGCCCTTCCACTTTAAATGAAAGCTTTGCTGGATAGGGTAATCTCAGAGGTAGGTCCTTGCCTTTCATGACTTCGAATACTTCTTTCCAGCTCCTTCTTGCCTGCAAGGTTTCTTTTGAGAAATCAGCTGATAGTCTAATGGGAACTCTTTTGTACATAACTGTCTCCTTTCTTCTTGCTTCTTTTGAGAGTCTCTATCTTTAATCTTGGGTAGCTTAATGATGATGTGCCTTGGTGTGTTCCTCTTTGGGTCCAACTTCTTTGGGACTTTCTGGGCTTCCCAGGCTTCCTGGAAGTCTATTTCCTTCACCAGATCGAGGAAGTTTTCCTTAATTATTTGTTCAAATAAGTTTTCAATTTCTTGCTGTTGTTCTTTTCCTTCTGGAACCCCTATCATTTGGTTATTGGAACATTTCAAGTTGTCCCAGAGGTTTATAAGTCTCTCTTTACTTTTTTGAATTCTTTTTTCTTCATTCTGTTCCGGTTGGATGTTTACTTTTTCCTTTTGTTCAAAATTGTTGCTTTGAGTTCTGGTTTCTTTCCTGTCACTGTTGGTTCCCTGAACATTCTGCTTTATTTCACTTTGGGTGTCTTTCATTTGTTTTTTTATTTTTCGACCAAGCTCAATGAGATATGTGAGCATTTTGATTACCAGGGTTTTAAATTCTCCATCAGATAGGTTGGCTATGTCCTCACCTCTTAGCTCTCTTTTTTGAAGCATTGCTCTGTTCTTTAATTTGGGCCATATTTCTTTGTCTTGGTGCACCTGACAAGTTGTAAGGGGGCAGGGCATTAGGTATTTACCCGGGCAGGGCAAACCTCTTTGCTGCGCTGTGGCACTGCCTGTGGGAGAGGGGCCGGAGAGGGAACAATGCAGCTTGCCTGTCCCTAGCGCACTTTCCGACAGACTCTCATGTGAGACTGGGAGTCTCCCACTGTAGCAACTGCCATATCAACTCTGAATCTCAGTTTCCTCTTAATTCAGCCTGCCTGGTCTGCCGCCTTGCTGTGGTTTTTCTCTGCCAGTTGGCCCACGCAGTCCGCCGCCTTACTGGTTTGGTTGTTCTGATTGATTTTTTCTTTAATTCTTTGGTTGTTGGAGTTCCATGCAGTTTGATTTTCTGGTGCTTCTGGTTGTTTATTGATTTTAGATTGGTTGTTATGCTCCTTTTGTGAGAGGAAGCGAAGGGTTTCTACCTATGCCTCCATCTTGGCTGGAACTCCCCCCTGTAAATTATTCTTTATTTCAATTAGTGTTTCCTTCATTTCTGACTGGATCTTTTTTATGCTTTTGAGGTCCTCACTCAGTTCCTTGAGCATCCTTATAACCAGTGTTTTGAACTCTGTATCTGATAGATTGCTTATGTCCATTTTGTTTAGTTCTTTTTCTGGAATTTTGATCTGTTCTTTCATTTGGGCCATTTTTCTTTGTCTCCTCATTTTGGCATCCTCCCTGTTTTTGTTTCTATGCATTAGGTAGAGCTGTCATGACTCCCTGTCTTGATAGTGTGGCCTAATGTAGTAGGTATCCTGAAGGGTGGCACAGCCTCCCCTATCACCTAAGCTGGGTATGCAAGGTGCCCCCTTCATGTGGGCTGAGTACATCCTCCTCTTGTAGTTGAACTTTGATTGCTGTTAGTAGGTCAATGGGAGGGATTTACCCAGGCCTGTCATCTACAAGGACTGGCTGTGTCCACTGACCACCAACTTCCATGGTGAAGCAGCTGTGCAGGGGCAGGGTGGTGCTCCAATGTGGTCTGTAGCTGTCCACTGGGTGTTCAGGCTCTGGGGTTTCCTGGGTGGTGCAGGCCAAGGTCAGCCCCCACCTGTGTTCTGCCCAGGGCCACCCTGCATGAGGTACAAATCTGAAATGGCTGCTATTTGTGCTGGGCTTGGAGGTTCCCATGCAAAACAAAGCTGTGAACCTAGGCTAGCTGCTACTGGCTTGCCTTGGGCCAGTTAATAAGAGGCATGGGGGCTGGGAACTCACAGAGGCTGTCTGTTGCTTGTTTGAGAGAATTTAGGAAGTTGTGAAGCATGAGCCAAGACCAGCCATTCATATGGAAAAGCCACTGTTAACAGCTTGAGTGGGCCTGTAAACTGGATGGGGCAGAGCCTCAGGGAATCACCAGGATGGGGCAAAGAGTGTTAGCTAGGTTGACGGAGTCCTAGATATGGCACTTGCCTTACAACTCTGTGTCTCTGTTGAGGGTAGGGTTCAGAAAAGGAACAGTGGCCTCTGCCTGCCTTTCTGTCTGGGAGAAAGCTGTCTCTCAGCTCTCATTGATGCCAGACACTTCCTTT